>SRPQ01000417.1:0-20726 GCA_018360075.1 Claviceps cyperi
GTTTTTGGATGAAGCTAAATTGACGAGTCGCGACGAAAAGTGGAGGTGTTTTCGCGTTATTCATTTGGGGCCACTGTACCTATAAGACAACGAAGTACGGAGTGCAATGTACATACAGCGACTGCCTAGTGCAGTGCCTACCAGTAGGTAAGGACCATAAGGTACCCACAGGTAGGTACAGAGTACGGAGAGGTACATAAGAGGTTGGGAGGGCCTCACTGGGAGGCTGGGGGCGGCGGGTGGCTGAATTTACCTACAGAATGTACCTAACCTAACATACATACCTCATCCTCCTTACACATGTACATGTTCCCAATGATGCATGTATGTACAATGTACAGGTAGGTAAGTTCCTACACGCGGAGTAACAATGAAGACGCTCACGAGTCACGGGCCACGGGCGGTAATAATTGTGGAGTCCGACTTCCTAAAACGCTTTTGGACCGCAAAACCGGGTCTCGTTCTGTACGCAACCCGAAGCGAAGCGAGGCAAGTCTTCCTCCGACCCGAAGCGCAGCGTGACACCGAATGCCACGGACAACGGGGAACTGTTCTATTTGTTCTATCGAGAGTCGTAGCCCTTCGAGCTGTGAAATATCAATCTCAGTCGTGAGAGAATACCCGCAATAGACGCTGATGAGCGACTATAATAATATACCGGGACCGTGAAGACACAGTCTTGCAGAAGAGAGAGAGAAACGCAAAAATTCAAAAACAGAGAAGAAAACCACACGCAAATTTGATAGCCCACATTCTCCTATCCACTAGAGCATATGTCCGAATAGAACCTACCCAGTCACCTACAAGGATTTTTGAAAAGCTTCTGGGTTTTCCAGAAGCCAAGCAAGGTACTTGGAGTGGTCCGAGTTTGTCACCGGCCTCGTCTGAGGTGTATCATCTGGCCAGGGCCAGTCCTTGAAGTGCTGTTTAGACTTGCGACAGTATACGAGGTGTTCCGGCGTCTTAAGATGCCCGCAGGAACACTTGATCACTGCCTCTTCATGTCTAAATTTCCGGTGGTACTACGCAAAATCACCGTGTCCCGTCCTGATAGCTAGAAGCCTATGGGCGACCGCACGAGGAAGGCAAAGGTCGTCTTCCTCACTAAGACGATAAACGGGGCGTAAATCCCGATATCGTTTTGAGAGGTTGTAAATCCCGATATCTTTTGAGAGGTTGCGGCATTGCCTCGCGCAGATGTCCTCCACAAAGCTTCGATAGTGCTGTCGTGCTACTCTGATGCCCGCTACCGGCGGGTCCCCGGGACGAGAGTCTCGAGGTCCTTTTTTGGCTCCCTTCTTCGCCAGAAGATCAGCCCATTCGTTCCCTTCCACTCCACAATGGCCAGGTGCCCATTTGACCAGGATGTCAAAAACGTCTGCGGCCCCGTGGAGTGTGGTAGGAAGGCCCCCTGCGAGGTGTCCGAGGCATTGCCTCTGTGACACCAGATAGCCCCTGTGTTTTCGAGGCAAACCCTGATGCGTCTCTGGCTCTGCTCTGGCGGTAGTCCCAAGGCGTGCTGTAGGCCCCTCCAGGCACCGACGGCTTCCGCATTCAATACCACCGAGTGCGGGAAGTCAGGAAGAAAGGCCTGTCCACAGCCAATCTCTTTGCCGCCTTGATAGACAGCATATCCATATCCAACCTGTGACTTCTCGTTCTGGGAGTCATCTGTGAATGCCACTACATCATCGCGTAGTAATGCAGTATACCACGCGTCAAATTCCTTGGCGGCCTCGCTCTTCGAAAGGCCTCCCGTTGGATCCGCGTTGGAGCCTTGTGGGTAGCGGGGAAGGGCAGGCACCAATCGTTCGACTTTTGGTCGTGTCTCGGTAGCTACCTGCAGTCGTGTTTTGCGGCGGCTGAAGACCGGAGCGTCTGCTCGGCTCCAATGGATGGCCGGCCGCAGACTTTCGTAGGCGGACACAAAATCTTAGGCGGCATTCCTCCAAAGGCCATGTCCGCCTCATATCGAAGCGGTATAGGTTCAATCACCTGTGAGTCTGTGAACCGAGGTCGATGGAAGGGTTCCCAGTCGACCTTTTCGTCGTTACGTGCACCAGCTCGTACTTGTCAGGCGCGAAGTTCGAACACCACTTTGTTGGCTGCGCCCCAGTCAAGTTCCAGTCGACCCAGGCTTCCTGGCATTCTTTTGTCCACCAGACAACGTTTCTTCCTTCCCCCACAGATGGCATCCCCGCTGCCTCAATTGCACTGATCCATCCGTCTTGAAACCCGCTGATCTGATCGTCAACTTGTTGTGCCGTGAGGTGCGATGGGTCGGACAGGGCCCTCACCTGTGGCGAAATAAGTCTCCGGAATAGCTCCACCTCGCCGGGTCCTGGGCCTATGTATCGTGTCGGATCGGGAGGGTTTGGGATGCCCATGTCCATCCCGGGGACGACGGTGTGGCACCGCATTGTTTGCTCGTAATTAACCACCACGGCGACGCAGTCGCCCGCCATCCCGCGTTGCCTGACAATGTTGTGAAGGGCCGGCCCCCCAGAGGGAAAGTCAACGCTCTATCTGGGCGGGCGATTCAATTTCACCCCCCCTTCCTACATTAGGTACATGGGTACATAGGTAAATACGGAGTACGGAGTAATAAAACTCTAATTTCCGCCAGAGCAGTGCCCCTGGTCCCTGGAACTTGGAAGACACCTGCGCGGGGAAGAGAGAGGGTGGAGCCCCGCAAATTTGGCGCCTAAAACAGTGGAGACACATGCACGTCCGCAAACCGCCGCCCATCCCATCCGCAAAACGTCCACATCGCAAACCTCACTTTTCCAGCCTGACTCTCTCCGACCCGAAGCGAAGCCGGGCAAGCCTTTCTCCACCCCGAAGCGCAGCGAAGGGCCGGGGGGAAGTAACTTGTCTACAGAGTACAGTAATTTGAGTTTGTACGATTCACGAACATGGAGTAGGTACCTACCTAACAACGGACGCTTGCGCCGAGGTTGTTCGGACGGACGGTGGCCAGTACAATAAGTGCATAATAATGATGTACTCCATACCTACTCCGTAGTGGCTGGATTGTTGGGGGCTTGGCACTGGGCTGCGGGGCCCGGGCACAAGCAGGCTGCAACGTGCAACATGCAACCCCATTCCCGCCCCCGCCCCCGCATCGGCTCTGACACCAATCAACGTTCCAACGTTGTTCATAAGCGAAAGCTTTGTTTTACAAATTTGCATACATGCATAGGTACTGACGTATGTAGATATGTGGGTAAATACTTGGAATTCCTAGATTCCTTGTCATGTTGTTAAATCATCAACAACTGGAGCCATCTTCTGCATACAAGTTTATAACTTGGGACTCGTAGGAACTTCTAAAAGGAAAGAAAACGCGCTTCAATTGCTACAATGTAAATCTCAGGAGGCTACGGAGTAACATAATTATGTACTTGTTGGGCCCAACACGTAATAGAAAATTTGATACAGCTCTCTGACTTGGCATGTCTTACGTATTACTCCGCCCTGATCACGCCACGGTCTGATTCCCCCAAACTAATCCATCCGACCTCGCCATTGCCGCCCACGAGCTTTTCAGGGCGGAAACACGGATGCTGACCTGCATGCTTTGAGGCAAGTCTGTTGAGCGGATGGTCATGACTGTCAAGGGCTCCTTGGGGAAGAAGGTGCTCGTGACAGAATCGATGCCGCCGTTGAGGAAGACTTCGACAATGGAGCGATCCAAGACGCCGCTCATGGACCATTTCCCGTCCCTGGCCAAGCTATTGATGGAGAACTTGTCGGTGAAAAAGACGTCATCAAAGCCTTGAGCACCGCCTCTGTCCAGGTAGAAGGCCATGTAGCCGCCAAACTGGTGGCCCCCTCGGATGTAGTCTCCTGACGCGGGGTTTGCAAAGGTGAAATTTAACATGGCCGTGGCTGGAACGCCGCTCTCTGGTATGCCAGTGACATTTGCCTCCCAGTACACCGCATTGGATTCTACCTTGGAAAAGTCCACCGTTGCCGTTTCGTTGACTAGACTCTTCTCCAACAGAGTCTCTCCCATGACGGGCGACAGATCATACGGCATGGAGACCAGTTTCCAGTCGACGACATCTTTTGTGAGGTAGTTTCGACGTGGCAGACCCGCTTCGCTTCGCCATCCTTCATTGCCAGTCGGCACAATCTGTGTGTACTGCCAATTCGAGGCCCATGTCATGAAGACGGGTTCTTCATCGTCAGGTTGTCCGTAAAAGAACTGCCCTGCGTAGTTGTCTTTTCCGAAATCTGCTACCCGCACGAAATGATCGACCGCTTTAAAGTGTGTGCCGTCGAAACTGCCGGGGAAATATACGGCCCCCGAGCCACCGTGGGGAGCGCCTGGGTTGATTCCTAACAGAAGCAGCCACATGTCTTCTTCCCTCTTTCCACGACGGTTGTAGTAGGGCATGCGCACCAGATTGGGGCATTCCCATTGAGAGCCGAGGAGGCCCTTTCCGGTGAAGTTGCTTGCATGGGTCCAGTCAATTAGGTTCGGCGACGTGAATATGCCAATAGCAAAGTCGTCCGGATACGCGACCGCCAAGACCCAATGATCCTCGTACCATATGACCTTTGGATCACGGAATTGCGTCGCGTTGCTGGGGATAACAGGGTTGCGCTCATAGGGAGTGAAGTGGTAGCCTCCGTCATGAGAATACGCAATTGCTTGCTGTTGAGGTCCAGGCACGCCGTCATTATATTCGGCCAGCGTCTATCCAAGGTCAGCCAGCGGCCACGACAGATACGATGGAAGTCCTGAGTTTGTCTTCCTTTCCTCTCGGTCAACTCACGTAGATGGCCACAACACCGTTTGTCTGATTAGGGAAAAAGCCCGAAGTATTATTCTTGTCCACGACAGCGCTGCCCGTGAAAACAAGCACGTTCTCTTTGGGGGGGAATAAGGCGATTGGCTGGTTCGTCCAATGATACAGGTCTGGCGACGTCGCATGGCCCCAATGCTGGTTGCCCGCTTCCAACCCAGTGGGATTGTATTGGTAGTAGTAATGCCAGGTACCATTGTCGTCCCTGAACATGCCGTTGGGATCGTTCATGAACCCCTTTGGAGGCGAAAAGTGGATCTGGGGCCGGAGGGGACCGGTATAGTCACCCACCACAGCAACACCAGATGCAGAGCCTTTTCCCACACGAACTTCACCAGCTGGAGCCGGGCTTGCATGGACGGCTGTAGCAAGCCGGAGTATCCCAAGCAAGGACATGGCAAGATGCAGCCCTGTGTCAAGTGACAACGGCAACATGATGGCGAACAGGCACGCCCAAGCTGAGGAACGCGTAAGGCAAGAAAGGTAGATGGGGAAATTGGATGCTTGCTAAGAAGCAAATATCAACGTCGGACACCCGCGAAAGGCACAAGCTCGTCACAGTGTCTGTATGGAAGACTGAAAGAAAACAGGGGAAGTGGTCAATGACAATTCAACAAAGAAACCAAGAACAAAGTGATTGTATTTGTACTCGTCAGTTTTCCGTCCAATCTTCCATCCGTCTTCGGTCCGTCTTCTTTCGCCTCTTCCTCTCGTGGACCCAAATTCCTTAGTCGCCAATGAAGCCCTGATGCAAGACCGGCTCGTCGTCCGGATGATGTCAAAGTCAACAAAGTAGATGGGGATCTAGTGGCTTGCGAATTTCCCCACGGGAAGGTTAAAAGGTCTTCGCCCGGGGTCTTCGTCCAATTCGTCGGCTGCCGGACCGACGAGACGCACTTGGCTGGCAAACGGGAAATAGTGGCATCCACACCCACCTTGCCGCGCCCAAATTAAAAAAAGGATAGGAGAAGGCACATGGGAGAAATGAAGACCCAAGGGTCAAGAGTCAAGACTCAAGACTCAAGAGTGAGTCAGGAAGCTAGGCCAGTGCCAAGAATTGATCACGCGTTTCCGTCAGGAACGCCACATTGACGACGAAGGGTAAGCTCGGGTTGATGATGATCCAAACCTGGGCTGATATGCCGGCGCAAATCGAGCCATATCGAGACGCCGGAAATCCCTGGATTACTATTGCCAGCCCGCCTGCTAGACCAGGGCACTGAGACTGAAGAGGCATTCGGCTTGAGCATCTTAGGTAATTCAAACCCTTTTCCAACTCTATACGGGAAACTATATGTCCGCAAAGTAAACGGGATTTATAGGCGGCGTTTTATAATCTACCGTGTCGGGTCGTAAGCCTCGCCCGATGTGCCGATCTACATCATAGCCACGTGTGAGGCCGAGTACTGCCCGGGATTGTATTGTAAGTCAGGTACTTGTCGCTAACGCGAGACAAGGCGAGTCAAGGAGGGATTGGGGAGACATTGGAAGACGAAGCCAGAAGTTACATACTATATGTACTCCTGTAGAACAACGAACAGAACAAGCAGAGACAAAGCAGAAGCTTCGACAGATTCAGGGGGGTTGCATAGGCAGTGCGCAGCCGCCTATCTTCGCGCGGCGTGACCTCGTGCCTGAGTTAGCTTACTGCCAGCCAGGAGCCCCACCGTATTGCCGGGTCAACCAGAGCCGCCCTGCACAGTACAAGGCAGGTACCGCAAGTTACAGCCGGTATGTACGGAGTATATACATACCAGGTATGTAGGTAGGTGTACATACTATGTAGGCACCTTGCATCTGGGTTGCAACTTCGCTGCGCATGATGTCAGCGGGCCGTGGGATTTAGCGCCTGGAGTCGGTTGTATGTACATAGCAACAATAAACAACAACAACAACAACGGCTTGCTGTATTCTGTATTGTTGACTACCCGTTCCACGTTTCGTCTCCAACGCACCCAGCCCAGCTCTGCAGGCCAGTCACCGCCACACATCAGACAAGAACTAGAGAGAAGAAGTAAGGAAGAAAAAAAACAACTCAAAAACTCAAAGCGAAGCCCGGAGGACCACAACAAAAGGCAAATCAGCCTCTTCGCACAGAGGCTCTTGGCGGGCGCTGGAATCACACCACATTCCAGCCATATCTCGAGACTGTTCTCGTGAGCCTCCCTGGGTCAAAGGCTCTCCGTCGTCGATTGCCTTCAAACGACAGTCGCATTCCTGTGACCTGTCGACAGTGCAAGCAACGGGGCCAATCCAGGCAGACGGCGCCTGTCATAATGGACCGGCCAAACACCACTTCAATTCCACCAGAATACGCGTTGCCGAGCTACGATGACGAGATTGACACGCCAACGGGTCAAAATCCCGCTGCTATCCGGCTACTAACCTCTGTTGAAGACTCTGCCGATGAAAGCTCGTGAGTAAATTGTTCGACTTCTCACAGTTCTCTGCCGTAGATCAACCGCGTAGTCAATTTCGCGAGTTTTTCTCGTACAGCCTACTTTGCCTAGTTCAGGAATCGGAGAACCCGGCTTGACTTTCTTGTTCCGCAGATCGGTGTTGGATATACCCGTTTCGCGAAATGTTGACACACCAAAGCTCACATCGACGTTATTATAGTCCCAGAGCGGCCAGGCGATCGTATCAGCCTAGTGTCAACTCGTCACATTCTCGACCAGGCTCGATCCTCGACGATGCACCCAGCATGCCGCCACCTAACTCAAGCTACGTCCCCTTTGCCAACCGAGAGAGCGGCTCACCGCATCGGCCGTGGACGCCCTCTGGAAGAGTGCCCGATCTCTCGAGGCCGCCACCATCTAGAGGATCCTATGAGCCATCCGACCTGAACGGAAGTCCTCGTCCAGGAACTCCGTCTTCCCGCTATGGAGGCAGCTCACGCCGTCCATTGCCGCCGGCACCGCTGTTTTCAAACTCTGCCCGCAATTCAAAGGCTTTTGCTGACGATGCCACTGTTTCTATTCCTCTTGATGGCCCAGATGATGTTTTTGGCCCTGAATCAGACTTGAGCGAATCTCGCCCATTTCCCACTCATCGTGACTCTTACATGTCAGGCTCGCAAGAGACTCTCAACGAGGATGCTGATGACTATGACAAGGTGGAGCACTACGGCCCGGCCCCTGATGGAGCCCAAGAGCGTCGCGGCGTTCGCGCGCCGCAAATGTCAAGAAAGGAGGTTCAACTCATCAATGGCGAGCTGGTACTCGAATGCAAGATACCTACAATTTTGTACAGCTTTCTTCCTCGTCGTAATGAAGTCGAGTTCACCCACATGCGGTATACCGCAGTCACATGCGATCCCGACGACTTTGTCGACAGAGGATACAAACTTCGGCAAGATATTGGACGAACGACAAGAGAGACCGAGCTCTTCATTTGCATCACCATGTATAACGAAGACGAGTTTTGCTTCACCAGAACTATGCATGCTGTTATGAAAAACATTGCACACTTTTGCTCCCGCTCGCGCTCAAGAACTTGGGGAGAGAATGGCTGGCAAAAGATAGTGGTGTGCATTATTTCCGATGGCCGTGAGAAGATAAACCCCCGAACTCTCGACGCTCTGGCAGCGATGGGCTGTTACCAGCACGGTATTGCCAAAAACTATGTCAACAACAGAGCAGTCCAAGCTCACGTGTATGAGTATACCACACAGGTTTCTCTCGACTCGGACCTTAAATTCAAGGGCGCTGAGAAGGGCATTGTACCTTGTCAGTTGATATTTTGCCTAAAGGAAAAGAATTCACGAAAGCTGAATTCCCATCGTTGGTTTTTTAACGCCTTTGGCAGGGCCTTGAAGCCCAACGTTTGCATCTTGCTTGATGTCGGAACTCGTCCAGGAGGCAATTCTCTCTATCATCTGTGGAAAGCATTTGATACCGATTCTAATGTCGCGGGCGCCTGTGGTGAGATCAAGGCTATGAAAGGCAAGTTTGGTTCAAGTCTGCTCAATCCATTGGTTGCTTCGCAAAACTTTGAGTATAAGATGTCCAATATCTTGGACAAGCCGCTGGAGTCCGTCTTTGGCTACATCACTGTCCTTCCCGGTGCGCTGAGTGCGTATCGGTATTATGCCCTACAGAATGATGAAAATGGGCATGGCCCCCTCAGCCAATATTTTAAAGGTGAAACTTTGCATGGACAGCATGCCGATGTTTTCACGGCCAACATGTACCTCGCCGAGGACCGCATCTTGTGCTGGGAGCTGGTAGCTAAACGTGGTGAGAGGTGGGTGCTCAAATATGTGAAGGGATGTACAGGAGAAACGGACGTGCCTGGTAGGTTACCATTCCTCTCAACCCTCCAAGACGACCACGTCCGCTGATGTTGAGAGTTCTTGCAGACAGCGTTCCAGAATTCATTTCGCAAAGGAGGCGTTGGTTGAATGGCGCCTTTTTTGCGGCTGTCTATTCGTTGGTTCAGTTCCGCCAAATTTTGACCACTGATCACACCATCATGCGCAAGATCCTGCTCTATATTGAATTCGTGTATCAGTTTCTCCAGCTTGTTTTTACATATTTCTCACTGGCCAATTTCTATCTCACCTTCTACTTTGTCGCCGGAGGTCTGACCGATCCAAAAGTTGACCCGTTCGGTCACAACATCGGAACCGTCATATTCTACATATTGAGGTACACATGTGTGTTACTGATCGCGACGCAATTCATCTTGTCTCTCGGCAACAGACCGCAGGGAGCCAAGAAGTTATACCTGGCTAGCATGATTATTTACAGCGTCATCATGCTGTACACGGTCTTTGCTTGCTTCTATATCGTTGTTCGACAGCTCACAAGCAAAGATGCTGACATTGTAATTGGCAATAATGTCTTTACAAATCTGATAGTTTCCATGCTCTCAACAGTTGGACTCTATTTTATCATGTCGTTTCTGTATTTGGACCCCTGGCATCTGTTCACCTCAGCAGCGCAATATTTCATGCTCCTGCCGAGCTATATCTGTCTGCTTCAAGTGTACGCATTCTGCAATACGCACGATGTGACTTGGGGAACCAAAGGAGATAATGTCATGAAGACTGATCTTGGAGGTGCCGTAGGCAAGGGCCAAACTGTCGAATTGGAAATGCCAAGTGAGCAACTTGATATTGACAGCGGCTATGATGAGGCACTGCGGAATTTACGAGATCGATTAGCTGTTGCATCGGCGCCGATAAGTGAGGCACAAATGCAAGAAGATTATTACAAAAGTGTACGAACGTACATGGTGGTGATTTGGATGATTGCCAACGGCATGCTCGCCATGGCGGTATCAGAAATCTACAGCAGCAGAGGAATTGGGGAGAATTTCTACTTGCGCTTCATTCTGTGGAGCGTCGCTTCCCTGGCAGTTTTCCGCGCAATCGGCTCCACGACATTCGCCATCATCAATGTGGTCAACATTATTGTTGAAGGCCGAGTGCGTATGAAGTTCAAAGTGCCGGCGTGGCTGGGTGATTTTGGCAGCAAAGTCGGCAGCAAAGTCAGCGAAACGGTCAGCAGCGTCGGAAGTAGCCTGGGAAGCAGCCTCAGGGGCTGAGATACGCATGGATCTTCACGTTAATGTCCCTATACGAAAATGTTCTTATACGAAAACGTACTCCTTGTTATGCTTGTTATGTGTGAGTCCGTACACGAGGAGAAGAATGAATTGTATCTAATGACCCGATTTGACGTGTGTGTTGGGCTGGATGCGTGGGGTTTCTTGTAATTAAAGGCGTTTGGTACAGGCGGCGGCAAATGTCTACCTCGTTGTAAGAGCTATGAACATACCTAATCATGTATGATAGCACATGATTGCCAATTGTCTTCACGATATCAACATTGTCGAACTTTGGCATGGAAGTATGCGACGATGCCTTGTCGTGCTTGTTATACCGAAGTGATGATGTTTTAACCCATAGACCAATAGAAATGAGACGGGACAAAAAAAAATGAGATTACAGGACATACACAGGATAGGTAGGCTCTGTTGGGATAAAGAATGAAGACCGAGTGAAGCACGGATGCTGATGCGTGAACCCGCCTGTTCGTATCGTACATGTATGTGATTTTTTGTCTGTCTGTCCCTTGTGTTCTCCAATGTACTCAGACCACCGCCACATTTGTGGATTGCGTCTCACGACCGATAGCGATGTCATGTCTTCCCAAGTTGTCAGCTTCTGTGTACATATGACCCGACCTTGACATCAAGTTCAAGCATAAGGGTAAGGGGGGCATTTCGTAATTGCCGCCATAGTGTGGCTGCGCCGTAGCCCATTGGGTAGCGGCGGCTAGCCAAGGAAACAGGGGCATAGGCTGTGACGAACAAGTGTTTCTGTCTTTTGTTCGCAGCTTCGAGCGTGGAGCGCTGCTCGTGGACACGGGTACACAACACAGAGCGAAGGAAGAATGATGTGTGCGCGGCGAGTTCTTGGGTTAATATAGATCGTATTTGCTTTGGGAGTGAGTCATGGCTACTAGTTGTAGTAGAGTAGGAAGCAAGAAATTTGAAGCCGTCGCTGTTGTGTGAAGCTCCAGAACTATCTATCTTCTTTACCTAAAACCCGGGAAATTGAGAAGACACTCCAAAAGACGCCCAAAAGACCCCCCCCCCCAAAAAAAAAAATATTTTGACACGAGATGGGTAGTTATCGGAAGTCCAAGCGTGACTTGACTATGTTACTGGTACATTCATTTTTCGAATAAAGGCAAACCAACCAACCAATCTATCATTCCTCACCAGACTCTTCTTCGGCGACCTGGTATGGATTAGTAAGGAGATGATCATTCATATGGTGACATGAAACCAAAAGAAGGGTGAAAAGGGAGTGGAGGGGGTGCGTTGGGTTTCTTTCTTCAACATGAACTTACCTTATCATGGAAGTTTTGGCCATCGGTAGTGGCATATATAATGCCAACGCGAACACAAAAATCACCAAACTTTTCATTGTCCTCCCTTTCGACGGCGTATCGTTTAAATAGCGGTTTCATGATGGACAGAATCTCTTCCTCCTTGATGCTAGACCGGTACAACTTGTTGAGGCGCTGTCCGTGATAGCCGCCGCCAAGGTACATGTTGTAGGCGCCATAGGCTTTGCCGACAAACGCCACCTCGGCGAGCCACGGCCTGGCACAACCGTTGGGACAGCCCGTCATTCGCATAACGATCGATTCTTGGCGCAAGCCGGTTTCTTCCAGGCATGCTTCTAGTTTGGAAATGAGAACAGGAAGGTAACGCTCCGACTCGGCCATGGCTAGGCCGCAGGTCGGGAAGGCGACACAGGCAGAAGAGCTGAGGCGGAGACCCGAATGTTGCACATTGTCAAGCTTGTACTTCTTCATCAAGGACTTCATGGTTGGGAGATCCGTGTCGTGTACATTGCTCAATATGAGGTGCTGATTACCGGTCAGGCGGAATTCACCCTTGTGAACCTCGGCGATTGCCCGCAACCCTGTCTTCATCTGGAAATCGGGCGTGTCTTCGATTCGGCCATTCTCGATGAAGAATGTGAAGTGGTTCAAGCCGGCTTCGTCCTTTTGCCAACCAAATGTATCGACGTTGCTCTTGAACTCAAACGGCCGCTCCCTTTCGAACGACTTTCCCCATAGGTCCTCCACTTTTGAGCGGAAGACGTCGACACCGAGGTCGTCAATTGTGTACTTGAGGCGAGCATGCTTGCGATTCTTACGGTCTCCATTATCTCTTTGAACAAGCATGATCTTTTCGCAGGCAATGTGGATTTCCTCAGCTCGACAGAATCCCATCATGCGACCAATTTGAGGATAGGTCTTCTTGTTGTTGTGTGTTGCTCCCATGCCACCACCTGCTAGAACGTTGAACCCATCGAGATTCCCATCTTTGTCTCTGATTGCAATTAAGCCAATGTCGTGAGCATACACATCCGTGTCGTTATGGGGAGGTATCGCTATGGTGATCTTAAATTTTCGAGGGAGATACGTAGGCCCATATAAAGGCTCAAAGTCTTGTATAGCCTCGCCAGCGACTTGAGTCTTTTTGTCATTGTCATCCGTGAGCCAGATCTCGTGGTACGCCGTCGTGGACGGGAGTAGGTGATCGTCGATCTTTTGTGAGCAGGCATAAACCTGCTTATGGTATTGGGACTGGGTGGGCAGCGAGCTGCACATAACATTACGATTAACATCACCGCACGCAGCAATCGTGGTCATCAACGATCGGTTGATGGCTTGCATTGCTGGTTTCAACTTGCCCTTGACAACTCCGTGAAACTGGAAGGTTTGCCTGGTCGTTAGCTTCATTGTTTCATTGCCCAATGAAGAACTGATATCGTCCATCTGAACCCATTGCTTCGGTGTGGCGACACCGCCTGGGAGTCGGCATCGTATCATAAAGGAGTAAGCTGGTTCGAGACCTTGCGCTTTTCTCTCGTCACGAACGTCTCGGTCATCCTGCATATATGTCCCGTGAAACTTGGTGAGCTGTTGATCGGATGCAGAGATGGCTCCCGTCGATGTATCCTGTAGTCCTTCCACAATTGTGCCCCGTAAGTAATTTGACGCAACCTTAATGTCTTCATTAGTGATGGGCGGTGGCTCCTCTGGCAAACCCTCGACCTTATCGACACCTAAAGCTTGCCAGATTAAGGGCTCCCATTGCTGATACCCAGTTTGATAGCCGTCAGGATCTTGATCGTCTCCGAGGCCGAGGTCCACGAATCGCTTGCCACCGAAATTGCCCAGAATTCTGTCCAGATCCTTGGCAGGCTTGTTGTAATAAATCTTGTCCTCCTTACGAGGCCAGTAGTGCCTATCTCCCAGACCAAATACAGCAAAGTTCACGCCCGCAAGATCAAGATCGGTGTTGTCTTTCAGAGCTTCCCAAAAGGACAAGCCATTTTGGGGGAACTCGCCCTGTCCAGCTGTGGAAGTGACGAAGACGATGTTTTCTTCTCGAGGCAAATCCTCGATCGGATAATCTTCCATAGTCATGACAGTTGTCTTCAAGCCACGAGCGCGTCCACGATCACCGAGACGTTTAGCAATAGACGCAGCGTTCCCATTATCAGATGCAAAAAGAATGGTCAAAGGTGCGCCGAGAAGACCCTCGAGTAATTGATTGTACGCATCCTTTGCTCTTCTCTTTAGCTGGGCCCGGACTTCGGTTCCAAAATCCTGCCCCAAATTTGCTGCAAAAGAAGGCTCCTTCTTCATGATTTGGGTGAGCTGATTATCTCGCGCCAGGAAGGTCTTAAGCTCCTGTTTCACGAGCTCGGAATCCAGAGAGAAGTTTGCTTCGCCTCGGGTCTCATTCTCCGGGTTCCATCGATACAAAGGCCAGTAGCCTGCATCAACTGCCTTCTTGGTCTCTTGCAGAACTGTCAGAGGAGAATCGGTTTCGCCAAAATAAGGAAGATAAGCCAAGACGACGGAGGGACCGTCGAATTTGTCAGCCTCCGTCAGAGCCTGCAATACCTGCGTATATGAACTATACACTGCAGTAGAAGCCACGTATACGTTTCCAAAATTCATGGCATAAAGTCCAATGTCCTTCTTCCTTCGATCCAAATCGGCTACTGCCTTCTCAGAATATGGCGTTGACTCAATGATAAGCATATTGACGTTTTTTCCGGAGGCGAGGACGTGATGAACACCAGAGTTCCCCAAATCGTAGGCCCAGGCATCGGATCCTATTAGCCATAAAGATTCTTTTTGGAACAGTGCCCGTTTGGAAAAAAGCTTTTTGGCTAAAGAGGATTTGTCAGCCTCCAATGCTAGGAGTAGATCATCAACGATGTCGGTTAACTTGGCTGAGTCGTAGGGGTACATGGCCCAACGAGCCAGCAAGCTCTTGGGTTCTTCGGTTTCGAAGTCGCTGCTGCTAACGGCAACCTTGGCCTCAGCGATGAGTCTTCTTCGATGCTCTATACGAGCTAGAAGAGATCCAAAACCAAATTCTGGGGTTACGGATATAGTGTGGGACACACCCGCGTTCTGAGACTCGAGCGCGTTGGCAACGTAAACCTTGTTTCCAAACAGTTGGCCAAGAATTTTTGAATACGCCGTCTCAAGCTTTGGAGGGATGAGGGTATGATCACTAGACTGGTCTTGAACAATTTTTGCCCCGACCTCAAGATTCTGAATAGGCTTCTCGGAGGTGAGATTCTGAATGATTCCCCTGAGTGCCTGTGTCGTTGTCTCTGGAGCTATATACCCTGATTGATACCCCACAATAGCGTCGATGCCGCCTGGACCACGATTGAGAGACGAAAGGACGTCAATCAAAAGAGGACCCCATTTAGTAGTCGCTCTCTGAATCTGTTCCAGCACAGCAACCTTTCGTGTCGACTTTGGTATGGCATCAATCAATTTTGACCCAATCCAGGGCCGGTATAAGCGCGGGGTAACAATGCCGATGTTTACAAAGATATCATCAGAGCTGGCGCGGTTGACAGCTTCGGCAAAAGAACGAGCATCGGATCCAAATACTAATAGGCAGCTACTAGGCTTTGCGGGGCCAGTGTATTCGAAGGCAGAATACTCCCGTCCAAGTGCTGCTTTCATCTGAGCCCAGACCCGAGTCACACAAGTATAGATATCTTCGGAGGCCACCTGAGGAGGCGCTGCTTCAACCGTAGTGGCCGCCGAGGACGGAGCAATCGGAGTGGAAGCTTCGCTGGATTTGACAGAGGTGTCTGCTGAAGTCGCTTTCGAGATATTCGCAACAGGCTGGGGTTGTAACGTAGAGGATTCGGTATCATGTCTAATGAGAACCATTTCTGAATGATCTGCGGACACAGCCATATGACCATCCTCAGCGTAGATATTGGTTGTGAGAACCGAGCCTGCCTGGAACCGACGAACACTCTCAATATCCAGCACTTCTCTCACAACTGCGATATCTTCGACTGGAATTGGCACATCATGGGTGATGGTTTGGCCCGCGAAGAAATGGATCACACCTTTTCCAGTACGGATAGCTACAGCATGAGCTGTTAATGCCATATCTTGGGCTTCCTGCAAGGACTGTGAGTGAAGGAAAGTCCAGCCCGCGTTCCGCACTGCGGTGATGGTCGAGTAGTCGGGATGTCTCTCTGATTCCAGCGAGATGTGTAGTATCACGGGATAGTTGGCTAATTTGTATAGGTGTGAGACGGCAGGTAGTAGAATGGTGGAAGGCGCCGTGACAGACACCAGTTTGCCATTGCGAATTGGTGTATATACGGAAAGTAAAGGGTCGGCATTGTGGCGAACGGATTGCACCTTGTCTCTTGTCAGTATCGTTGGCGCACAGACTTGCAAGTGGCAAAGGACACAGGGAGCGCCATGGTGATGACTACTTACTACTGGAACGGCATCCCCTGAGGAGGCAGCCACGCCACGATCTTTGCGATTGATAAATCGTTTCAAATGGGGAGAAAACCCAGACTCGGTGGCCAATGACGGCTGAACAGATACGACGACATCGCTGGAGAGGTACGCGATTCGAGCCACTGTAGAGCCGCAGATTGATAGAAGTTAGCCAATTGACCGGTCTGTATGATGATGAGGTGACGAGGTAGCATAAGGGAACTTTTCGAGCGCAAGGCGCATTGCGTCGCCCGACCCGGTCGCAGTTCCTGCGGGCATCGCAAGTGCTTGATTTTTGACCGGTACTTACCAGCCTCTTCAGGGGTGGAAATCTGAATCTGATGAGCAGCGTCCATATCGTCGTTGGCAAGCCCCAGGCTTTGCCGCAAGAGGAACGGCATGGCGAAATTGGGCGTTGCAATATTTAAGACAGCCGCCAAGGTGGCTTCGACTGTGCGGCTCTGTCAACGTGGGCAAGCAGCGGATAACGGCAGACTCGATGACAACACATATCCATCTAGGACAGTCGGCCTCGGCGAAGCGCGCAAAGACTGACATGGCGTCTTGATGTTTGGCGTTCCCCGCAGATCGGTCATTTTTGTCGGGATTGCGTGATCGCTAGTTCTGGCCGGCAGTCAGTGGTCAGTGGTCAGTGGTCACTGGACGATGGCGAGATACGGGGCATTTAGGCTACCTATGTACGGAGTACCCAGGTATGTATTCTGTACGGAGTACATTATGTAGGTAGATAGGTACTGTAGTTCGTCAGCAAACGGTCAGGGACTCAGAGCAAGCAAATGTCGCCATCAGGCTTGCTCGACAAAATCCCGAGCAGCCGAGTTCCGCCACCGACAGCCCGGTCCGAGTTCCGGAAGATGGCTATATACGTGTATGTATGTGCAGCAGCCGATGACGTTGACCGGCAATAAGGATATGCTATCTATCATTCCCCAACTTGACAAGTATTGGAATCACAACTACATATGCCTATTCCTCTGATTAATCCTTCGGTTCGCATAATTTATTCGACCGTACGACCAGCCCAAGTCAGCAGCACAGAGACAGAGTAGGTAGACCAGTCCCTTCTATGACAAAAGCGTTGGTGCTCCAATCTCTGCTGCGCTATAGCGGCGTAAGATCGAGACAGCGGTGTTTGCGAAGTTCGACGTTCACAATAAATTATGACCTATGCTGTGTACTAATTGCCGAGATCATGATCGCATGCCCAGCACCAGCCACCTTGCCCAACACCTAAATCCACAATTACATTACATACGCGCTATCATTGTCGTGACTCTCCAACCAAGGATCCACCACCGTTGTACGGTTTTCTTGCAACGTTCCTTTCCCAGTCATCCAAATCGGGCATATCCATCCAGTACCCTCGCCCAAACGACACCATTAAACGACCAAGTTTTCCTTTACGTCCGTCGCCATCGGGGAGATCAATAGCAAAAGGACCCTCGCGCTCATCTACTCCCGGTCCTTCCAAAATCATCAGCTGCATGTACTTCTGCAAAACCTGGCGGGCAAATGCCATGACAACGATCATGAAATACACCCGAATTAGCGTAAGCGCAACGATCAAGACCATGCTCGTTGCCGTCTCTTGCGGCACGGCTTTTCCATGAATGGCGCTTTGCCGGCGCAGGCCTTCGAAGCCCTCGGCGACAATGTTTGGTAGAGATGAAGTTTTCGTTTCTTCTCCATCGCTGGTGCTGGCAAAGTACCAGTCGAGTCCGAACGCAGCAGTATACGCTCCGTTGATCGTGGTGTCGAGCAGATAGATCCATGCCAGAGCCAGACACTCAAAGGGGCTTTGTCGTCGGATGCTGGGTATCAGGTACACGAGGAAGCCGAGAACCCCTATCGAGTACACGTATGTCGAGAGCTGAAGAAGAGACAGTTGATAGCCCGTCAAGATTGCCAGCAAGCCATAAACTCCTGTAACCTTGTTGAAAACAAGTGCTAGCGATATGAGCTCAGTGCCGATCTGGAGACCGACCAAGCCGAAAAGGCTCTGCATCATCGTTAGCACCTTGCGAGGGGCAAGAGATACAGAAACAGAAGGTGTCGAAACTTACCTGGGGTCGCGGTGCCCGTAGGAACAGCCTCGTGAATTTAGACATTGGTGCAGGAGGTGCACAATCAGAGGCGTGCTAGTGTTATCCCATGAAGAGGGCGAAGACGGATCAGCTGGGTTGGAAGCCTGACTGACTGGCAATAGACGTAAACTTCAACGTTGTAATCACATCCTAGCGGCAAATAATCAGGGTGCAGGCTTTCAGAATTCTCCACTGTTCTTGACTCCATCCTTTGCTGTCACTGGTCAGCCTGCCTGGGTGGTCACGAGTCATTGTGTTGGAATCGCAGGACAGCAATGTACAGCGCACTGCACGTTGATTGGTGTGCGTGCCTCGTCTGTGGGGACATAGGTCTATACAGCGAGCACAACACCACAAAGCTGGCCTCCGCCCCTTTTTGTACATGCCACGGCTGAGCCAGGGCACTGCCAACTGCCACTGGACCAAAAGGACTAGAATCCGAAGTCGGCAGCTTCGGATCTAATTGGCAGTCATATGAGGCCCGACCGCTCTGGTAGCGGCCGTGACATAAGGCTAGGTGCACTACATACAACACCTATCTAAGGGATAAGAGTCTAAGACCGTTAATGGGATATAACGGGGTTCGACTGTATGTACCTACAATAATAAGGAACTCTCCCAAATGGCCTCGAATCCTTTGTTAAACCGAGTGTTCGTAGACGTGAATAGTCACGTGTCGGAATCACATGAATGTTTTGTTCGAGTGTAGCGAGAGGCTCTTTTTTCGGTTAAGTAGCGGGAGAGCAACTTCGTGTGAAAATTATGTAGTCGTCAATTCAAATCAATACTTATATACAGAGTAGCTGTGGAATTAGAGAAGCCTCTGGAGCAGTTCTCGAGCTCGGTCAGCAGATTGCTTTCCTCGCACTTATATATAAACGTCAATAGCATTACTAGGAACTTGACGAACGCTTCCGACCAATTCTTGGCTTGATAGAAGCCATACGGTGTCAACATGAGCATCCCTCCTGCGGAGCTTGTGAGGTATTTGTCTTGACATCAATCACTGCACCACAACGCGTTAGTCAATGCGCGATGTGTACGGAGAAGAGCATTGAGATCTTACTCTGATTTGATGCTTGTGCTGCAGCATCAGTGCCTTCCATACCGGGCAGTGCCTGCGCTATCCTTTTGAACAGATTCTTGACATTGTGTCCTAGCTTGGCACTGGTCTCCATGAACATCAAGTGGTTCTTCTTTGCTTCATCTTCACCCTGATGAGTCGTTACTTCCCGCTTTTCGTTAAGATCGGTCTTGTTGCCAACTAAGACAATGATGACATCATTGCCTCTTTCAGCTCGCACATCATCAATCCACTTTTTCGTATTTTGAAATGACTTGGCATCTACCAAGTATGAGTTCAAGAACTGTGCAGGGCGAGTCTGTAGGAATAGAGATCATGCCATACTGGAAACATCGTATACAACGACAGCGACGCTTGAATCTCGAATATAGGAAGGTATCAAGCTTCGAAATCGCTCCTGGCCGGCCGTATCCCATAATTGTAATCGTACTGTTCGGTCCTCAAGATACATGGTCTACCTCTCATGAGCAACGCGCGAAAAGCCCACTGATTCATTGATTCACGCATTTCACGCACCTTGGACAAGAAATCAATGCCAATGGTGGCCTGATACATATTATCGAACGAATCGTACATGAATCGCGTAATAAGTGATGTTTTTCCCACTGGGAAGATGTTAGCTGAGCAAGGATGGAAACACTTAAGGCGCAATTCATCTCACCGCTTTGTTCCCCCAAGAAGACCAGCCTGCGACAGCAAGAGTTAGATTGATCCAGCCACAAGATAGGCTATACCTACTTGAACTTCTTCAGGGGATTGTTATAGGAGCCTGCTGCTTGCGCCATAACGATGTATCGCTGATCAAGTGTCTTTCGCACTGTCGTCGGTTATGCCGTGTTGGGCCGTTGCTTTTGGACGGATGGGTTGGAAGCAAGTCGACAGTGAGCTGGAAGCTCCGTATGCAGTCAGGAACTGGTGATCAAAATCTTGTTGTGGCATCGGGTTAGGGATTCAACTGGCTTGCTCCAAAGCGAAAAGAATATTTATCCACGAAATAGCGTGGTGCTGTGTCACAAAAGCAAAGTGGCCAGACCAGGGAGGAACACCCGAACTCACCTACGGGACAACAGCTATTTGTCTAGATGAATTGGCTGGTACAAGCCAATGATGAGTATCGAAGGGAAGGCCGCTGACAAGTCCTCTCTCGTCACTTGTGTTGGGTATGAGGCTCGCGTGTCAGTGCTCCGTCCGCTCGTTCGCGAACAGGAGGTTGTGTATCAGGATTCAGGTGGGTACTGCAGTATGTACCTAGGTATCTTAGGCGAGTACCGCGACGAGGGCCGTGATAGACTGCAACTGCCAGGGTAAGATACGTCTTGATGGGACGTGTCACGACCTGCACAGGCAGGGAGTGGCAATGCACTATATAACCTCGATCAAGCTGCAGACGTGCAACTTGGTCACT
>SRPQ01000418.1:0-20655 GCA_018360075.1 Claviceps cyperi
GGGACTTTCTTGCCGCTGTTGTCAATGTCTCGAAAGTTTGACGTTGATCTCTTGACGAACGCGACGCCATTCTCAATGGTCCAGCCTTGAATGAACAAAAGGGGTAACTAGGTAGACTTTCAACTTGCAGAGTCTCCGTTTTACCTTTGTTGCGCACAGGGACGCAACCACCTCTCGAAACCGACATCTCGATGAAGAGGATCACAAGGACTGCGCAAAGTGTTATGCCCTTTCAACCCCTAATCTTCCTGCAACAACAATGACAGAATTCTTCAAATGAGGTCGCGAGGAAGCTATCCTATGAACCAGATAGCCTCGGAACATTCTCAGCCACCGAAGAGGTCTCGCGAGAAAGAAGTCGGCCTTTATTCTCACCCACGGGCCTCTGGAACGCCGCGTCAAAGTCAAAAAGTCAATCAAATCCCCTAGCAGGTCTCCGACAATAAGAACTCTGATCGCGATATTTCGAATTTTCTCCGAGCTTACCATCAACTTGTTCCCGAGGCCCGGGGGGGGGCGCCGAATCTCGATATCATGAGTTATCGATTCAAATCCCGATCCTTCGACCTCTATCGCAGTCCTTCGGATTGATGGAGATGGCCGGATTAAAAACATCTTCGCCGCGCCTCGAATACACATGTACCCGGACGGCCGAGGGCCATCTGACCTAGCCTTTCGTAGCAAGATTCAAACCAAAGCCTCTTTCTTCATAGTCGACGCCTTCCAGAATAACAAGCGATCAGTGCTACAGTCAATGAATGCACGCGGAAGAGAAGCACCTCACTATACCAAGATGGACCCAACAGAGCTGCCACGGGACAATGCCTCCAGATTATCCTCACCGAGGGCAACGTATCCCACGACCCGGCCCGGCGCTGAATATCGACACAGCAGGTAACGCTGTGCAATCGAGTCACTTCAGACTTCGAGTCCTCCTGCCGAGAAAGAGGACGTTATGTGACGCAGTGCGTCACATATTGTGAGGAAACCCAATCAGGTAGCCCGCAGGCGTGCAACTTGTAATTGTATATGTTCCAGGTTGCACCAGATGAAACGCGGTCAACCACGATCAACTTGACAGCCAGCACAGGCCATACAAGGTATCCGAGGACTCCGGTACCAAGAGAAGCGTTGGTGGGGTCGACGAGTCTCAAGAACACTGTAGACTAAGTCCACGATAAAGCCTCATTGCGATCAATCTCACCAGCTACCGCCTTTTCACTGTCTGACCGTTCGGGGCCAAGACGTCTTAGCAATGAATTACACCTCATCGGCACATCCTACCCGAAGCGCCACGGCCGACTCTGCCTCGCGAGTTTCGCCAGTATTCCGCCGCCGAGGCATACGACCAGAGAATACGCGCATCGAGCACGTTAAGCTCGAGTTGCTATCTCCTGAGCTCACCAAGCTGAGACTCGTGATGACTTACAGCCATCTCCGTCTGAAATACCACCACTACTAAAAATCACGCGAGAACGACACGAGCTAGGTGTCATCTCTCGGGGACACGAAGAGAAGCTCCTAGCTGGCGGAAGCCAACCATCGACCAGTTGCTCGCAAGTACATACCTGGCTCAGTAGCGAGATCGTGCCGGTCCATCTTCTCACAGCGAGCTGTAAGCAGACATGTGACAAAGAACAAGGCTTCTGAGACGCTCTGGCTAGACTACGAGAAGGCAATCCCAATGCGAACCTACCTGACCTGCTCTGCACAAGGATCAAGTCCCGACTATTGGTACCTTTGAAGAGGTGGTGCCTCTTCATCAAAACAACGCCCAGACCAAGCGACTATAAGTCTATAACAGGGCACAACTCGGAAAAAACTGAGGCTCCGATCATCAACAATGCCTGCATGCCAATTCAGGCGAGAGCGGGAGCGTTGTTAGCCGTGGCAACCGGCAACAAAAGCTGAGCCTACGCGTCGAAGCTACGGTCACGTTGACGAAGAATTCTGCACTCGCCTGTTAAGGTACAGGCAATGTTGATGATCGGAGTTTCGGTATTCTCGAAATATTCTCTGCTGTAGTGGGTTGGCCTGCCCGTTCGTTCGATAAATGCGCACCACGTCTTCAAAGGTAGCCACATCTGCTAACGATAGTCGATACTCGATCACTGCGTATAGCAGGCCAAAGTGTATTCGTATGGGTTGCCCTTCTCGTAGTGTAGCCAGAGCGTCTCGGAAGCCTTGTTCTTCCACCATCTGCCTGCCGTTCAACTTGCTGTAAGGATAGACCGGTCGAAGCAAACAAAAAGCGAAGATGAATGTTCTGCAAGGTGCGCAGACCAGTCAAAGACTTCTCCTCCAAGATGATGTGCTCGACATGTTCCGACCGGCTCATCAACAACGCCGATCGCAGCCGCCGCGCCCGGATTTACTTTTGCCGGTGACTTCAAGAAGCACTTCCTTCAACTTGGGTACTGGGATGCTGCTTCCCAGAAATTGGAACAGGGGACTACATACATATCTGGAAGCGCGTTTAAGGCTTAGGTAGGTAGCCCGCCAGATAGGTCCCCACGGGGATCGCCTTGCGCCTGCACATAAACACATTCACCGACCGGCGACGAGAATCCTGATGTCCAATGTTGGAGTTGGACAGCGGCAGAATCCATCAGCCAAGGATATCGAAACATTGGGGGTGGAATTCTAGTCAGAACAGCCGACCGCAGTTGAGGATCCTACGGCCAACATTGGCCTGCTAACCGCATGATCAACATCGATTCTCCATGCAATCAACTCTTACAAACATGTCCTATGGATGTATATAGATGGCCTCAACATGTCGATGATCCATAACAACACAGTACATAGACGATAACACTTCTACCTTCTCAGTTCAGACCCTAGGAACCCGAAGCCCCACTAAAGCATCCAAGCCAGTGTCAAGAGACGACCAAGGAGTCGCTACCTCTTCTCACGAAGTATATCCTACAATTTTCTCTCTCCAAATCTCCGGAGAATCAAGTCAACAGGGTTTTCAGCCGACGCGATCAAGCGCGCGTCTCCGGCCAAAAAAACGCGAGGAAGGACGTCTCCAGGATCGAGGATCCTACGACAAAGGGACCCCGATCGCCAGATCTAGAGTTCTTGGAATCCAATAATACAGTTGCGGTAATGTGGCTGCAATGGATGAAGAAGCTTCCATGTGGCGAGCTTTGAAAACCAGTTTTGCAGCTAACATAGACACACGTGGATAGTACCGCGGTTGCCATCATCATTGTATTTGCTTATTTCATTCTTCAAGGAAAGTTTGATGGTTTCCACAATACATGCCCCAACTCTCTAGTAGGTAGTATCCTCGATCCCTTGCTTTCTCAACTCAACCCTTAATATAATGCCTCCTAGGCTCCGACGCCTAATTTCCTAAACCGGCCCAATCCGGCCGCCACTTTAACCAATGCTGACAAGTCCGCTGTATAAGCTACATACAGATACTCCCCTTGCTACCTACCGACGCCATACTTAGCCTACTAAAAAAAAGATTGTATGTGGCACGTGGAACAGCCACGAGAAAGAAACGAATGGATCCACAAATCCACAAATCCACCTGCTACATGATAATCTACATTTCTACGATTCTACATGCACGCCCCCCCCCCCCCCCCCCCCACACCCTTCCCTTCCCTTCCTCCGGGAAGAAAAAGGAAAGTACACACAACCAAAGTCATGCCATCAACCCTCGCGAGTCGCCAGCATGTGGTCAAAAAGCGCCCCGCCTCACCTCGGTTCATCAAACGCACACCTCTTGTCGAGGAGGTTTGAAATACTCCGACAGCCGACGTCCCAATGTCTTGGGCTGTGTCACGGCCGGTAGCCTCCCCCGAAGATTATGATCCATAGCCGCGACACCGGCACCGGCTATTCCACCCGCTGCTCCTCCTCTTCCACCGCTCGCACTGCTCCTCGACGCATTGGAATAATAGGCGCTGTCTCGATGGGCATGGCTCAACATAGCTGGTGTGGTTTTCGTAGTCGCCATAGGACTTGGAGAGCCGCGCATGATGGCGACAGCCGCAGCAGCGGCAGTCTTGGAGGCGTGGAATGACGTAGATGGCGCGCGGGATGGCATGGACGCACATTTTCGTCTACGTAGGGCTAGTCTGGCGCGTTCGCTGGCCTCGGCTTCGGCTAGGAAGGCGGCGTATTCTGTTTGGTGCTCATGTTGTTGTGGCCCTTGTTGCTCTTGTTGTCGTTGCTGCTGCTGCTGCCGCGATGGTACGCAGCCATGGCGAGGCGTCTTTTTGCTGCTGGTGGGAGATGCGTCAGCCGTGGCGGGATGCGATGATGTGTTGGGCGCAGATTGGATCTTATGCTCTGAGGTGGTGGTGTGGTGATGGTTCCGACGGTGGGAGCGATGTTTGGGTTTCTTTCCTGACGATGACGATAGCTGCTCGAGGTCATCTTCCTGAATCTTGGCCTCGATGCGCACCGGTGAGAGGGGAGATACGGTGCGGGCGAAGCTGGCAGCGGCGTGGGTGGGCACGTAGAATGATGAAGGCCTTCTCGCCCGGTCTTTGTCGTCATGATGATGAGCGGACCATGAAGATTCGGTGGTGACGGCTGTCGTTGAGGTGCTGCGAGAATGGCCCCGAAAGCGTTGTGTAATGGACGAGATGTGGCGGAGCTGCGATTGCGGTTGCAAGGCCCGAGACGGTGAATCCTGTGTCACTGTCGTTGTCGTCGGCGGCGGTGATGCCATTGCTCGTGTCGAAGCTGTGGGAGCACTTGCGTGCCGCTTGTGAGTCCGTGATTGCAGCGAAGGACACATGCTGTGTATCTACGAGATGATGCACAGGATCGATTGAAGAATTAAAACAGGAGTGAAGACTCTCGTGAGAGTGAGGGCAGAGGGACAAAGACAAAGCCAATTGTTGCGGCAAGTATGGCAGAAAACTGGCCGTTTTGTCTTGCTTCTTGCTGCTTTTTAAAAGGCCGTTTTGGGGACTCTGTGTGTGTGCCTGACTTCAATGTCAATGCCGTGATGGCAATCCCGATGCTGTGATGCCAACCGAAACCAAGTAAACAGGGCCCCCTGGTTCCCACTGGATTGCACCCTCGATAGTATATTCGTGGCACCAAGCCTTGGCGCAAGCCAGATCGATCAAGTTTCGGGTCTCCCCGGGCGGTTGACCCAACCGGAAAAAAATGCGCCTGTGTGGTGGGATGCGGTAGTAGTCGTTGTGGTTTCAAGAAGCGAAGGTAAGTAATGGACGGTACAAGGAAGAAGACGAGTTGAGTTGGCTGTGCCGGTGTCGTTTATATGTATATTTCAGTCGGTATACGCAAGCATGGTGTGCGTTGCGTTGTCACGTATGTATGTATGTATGTATACGTCATGTGTGCAGCATCTTGTTGTGGTTGTTTTACGCGTTTTATGTGTGTTTTGTGTGTGTAGGAGTGTCGGCATGTGTGCATATCGATATAATGCACGGCATTGTAGAAGAATAAAGCCACGGCCCGGGGGCGGCTGGTGATTCTATAACCCAACTTCGTGCCCAAACCAAGCCGCTGGCAGACAATTGTCCATTTTTGTTTTCGTGCTGCCCATGCAAAAAACGTCAAAGCAAGCCGAATGCAGCCTGCGCGTGGTGGTATTCTGTGAGGGAGAAGGGGTCGGTGCTCCCGATGACCCGATCTAGACCCGACAACTCTATCGTTGGCGTCCTCTGGTCAGCGTTTCCCTTTTCCCGTCTTGTGTTTTCGCTCTTTTTTTTTCCAGTTTGCCCTTTTTGTCCTCTTGGCGTGTTTGTATCTCCTTCTCTCTTATTACTCTCGAGTTTGACAACATCAAAAGGTGGCTTGGGTGTGTGTTTGAAACACGTTCGTACTCCCTTCTCCTCTAGCCACAGCGCCAAGGCACTTTTTGATGTGACGAAATAATGCCATTCATTATCTATTCGTATGACTGAGTATTGTACATGTAGTCATACAGCTTGCATGGTGCATACAGGATCCTGCGTACAGGATCCTGCACTCTGCATTTTGCCTTTCACATGGGAGGATAGAGGTTGCACACCAAGATTTACGGCCTTGGTCTTGTCATTCAGCCCTTGTAATTCGCACAAGTCTCCGATTCTCGATCTGACAATGCTCCGACATTTGGAGATGCCGCTTGCTACGCAAAGTCTGGATGAGCTGACGGGCTGCATGTCTCAAAGCCAAAACACACCCCACTCTCGATGCCGTGGCCTGTTGAGCTCCTGATTGCTGCTCCCCGTTTCTCTGGGAAAACGTACCTATATACATTGTACATGTGGAATGGACTGTTGTTGAATTTTCCGTTGTGTTGCAGACGCCCGTCTCGAACGCCGAGGTATTTGTTGTTGTTGTTGTTTGTGATTAACGTTATACCTACATACATAATGTGCTTGAAGCCTCGACCATCAACGCCGCGAAAGTGTCTCGCAGTACAAGATCGGAGCGACCAGTTTGACAGCCAACCTCGCTTCCACTGCTGATGACGCCATGCCCTCGCTGGACCACACGCACGGTCGGCTCACCATCCGCCTACACACAGTCTGTCATGCAGATGTCGAAGCAGAAAACCGAACAACAATCAGAGCACCAGATGGCCAAAAGAAGAGAAATCATCTCATCCGTGCAACGAGATAGCGCCACGGAAATGTGGCGTGCTGAGTCCTGACTGACCATCTCGATTCTTGGCCCATCATCGTCAACTCGAACGAGACAAGCATAACTCGCGGGACACCACGGGCGCCACTTCGCCCGTGGCGCTGGCTTCTGGCTCCATCAATGATTCATTGCCCATCCAGGACGGAGCATCAGCGGGCACAATGCCGGGCCCCGCGTCAGGCGCACGCGTTTCCCATGATGTTTTAAACGTACATGGCAGGTGTTCGTATGTATGCATAGATGGCGCAAAGGTATGTGTGTGTGTGTGTGTGTGTAGGTACTCCGTACAGTAGGTAGGTACCTACCTAATGTATGTGGATATTGGACGTGTTCGTGTACCTACCTAAGGTGTTTAATGTACATGTACTGCACCTGTGAATCGTGATGCACTGTGAGTCTGTGACGGCGCCATCGAGTGAGCCCCGCAACAACGCAACAGAGCAACAAGTTGCAACAGTCAAAGTGGCTGAGGAGGCATGGAGCGGATTCCCTCCGTACATATCGACACGACTACGATTCGACAGGCATGTGTCTTGGACGAGGATTTCCGACTTTCCCCCGGTGGCGTTGCAGCGACAACAACGAGCGACAACATTGATGAGCGGCAACTTCGAGCGGCAACAAGTTGCAACGACCCGCTAAGCAGGAGCAAGGAGCGGGAAACTATGGGTCCTTGTACTCCGTAATCGTACCTACCTATGTAGCCTTGTTGCCAAGATCTCCAAGTTCAGCATGGAAGGAACGAATAACGACTTGATGCCGCTCTGACCCAGCAATAAAAGTGCAAGGACCTCGAACAGATCATTCAGGGTTAGGAAATCATGGTCTAGATATTGAAAGAAATCTGCGAGGTATGCGTAGAGGTACGTGTGGGGTGAACTTATCATGAACAATCTTGTTGTATATACGGAGTAGAAGCTACGTATGTATCGAGAGGAGAGAGTAAGGAAAGAGTGTGCCGGACACGTTGTCGTTGAGGACAGCGATTCCAACATACTCCGTACGGTACCTATTCTTGGTCGCGGACGCTACAAATCAAGCGAGGCACACTCGCCTGCCATTCGTTGCGCTTGCCTTGCTAGAGATCGGACCGATCTTTGTGTGTAATATATGTGTGTACCTAGATAAATTCCTTGATTGGTTCCTCTTCGCTTTAGCAGATCAATCAACTGAGTTCTGTTCTTTTCTTTTCCGGGGGATTTGATCCTGTGAGGCTTGATTCATCCATCATTTCTGGGGGTTCTCCGCATATTCTGTTGGTTGCTGGATCTTGGTGATTGACTGCAAGTTGATTCGTCTGGCACTCAACATGATGCTTCTCGGCCTCTTCACGACGGCTTGCGCCTTTGCTGGCCTCGCTGCCTCAGCTGTGTGCCTGGAAAAAGTTGCCACCATTCCAGGTGGATGGAAGTTGCTGCACGAGGCGCCTGAGCCTTGGACCCCGATGCGCATCTCCATCGCCCTGCGCCAGCCTCGTATCCACGAATTGCCGTCCAAAATTCTTTCCGCTACCTTTCTGTCTCAGAAGGATGTAGAGTCTCTTCGGCAGCCTGCTCCGGAGCACGTGCACCAAGTCACCAAGTGGCTCTCGGACAATGGCATCACCACGGTCCAATTCGATCACGATTGGGTACACGTCACTGCTACGGTTGGTGCAGTCGACAAATTGCTCAACACAAAACTTCACCGGTATCGTTTTGGCAACGGAAAAGATGTGCTTCGGACCACGGAATACCGTATTCCCGATGATCTCACCTCGGCCATTGACTTTGTCCATCCCATTGTCAACTTCATGACCCCCGAGCATCAAGTCTCGTTCGCTCCACAGTTGGGAGCGCATCAAAGACGCCGCCATCGTCGAAGCGTGGCCTGCAGCCCGTACACTACACCGGATTGCATCAACAAGCTATATGGTATCAACTATACGACGCCCGACGGCCAGTCTCCTGTTCGGTTTGGCATTGCTGGCTTCTTGGATCAATGGGCTAGTTACGCCGACATGCACCAGAACTTTGCGCAGTCACGTCCTGACCTCGTCGAGGCTGGCTACAACTTTAGCGTGGAATCAATCAATGGAGGCGAGAATAAGCAAGATGATGGGACAGCGGGAGCAGAGGCTAACCTGGATATTCAATACGGCATGGCCGTTGGCTTTCCCACGAACGTGATTTTCTACTCGACGGCAGGCCGAGGCGGGAAGCTGGACGACGACGGCAAGCCAGTCACAGGCGAGCTCAACGACAATGAGCCGTACCTGGATTTGCTGCAGTACCTTGCCAAGAAGCCAGACAATGAGCTCCCGCATGTCCTCTCCATCTCATACGCCGATGATGAGTTTACGATACCCCAGCCTTACGCCATCCGGGTCTGCAATGAAATCGGTCTGCTCGCCGCGCGAGGGGTATCAGTCTTGGGTGGTTCCGGAGACGGGGGTGCCAGGGGCGGCAGAAATGCCACGTGCCACTCCCGTGATGGACTCAATAAAGACCAGACGATTTCCACTTTTCCGGCTTCTTGCCCCTGGGTGACGTCCGTTGGCGCCGTGAACAATGGTGAAGAGCCACCACGAGGTGCTGAATTCAGTGCCGGCGGGTTTTCAAACCTTTTCCCACGACCAGACTGGCAAAAGGAAGCCGTGGAAGAGTATGTTGGCGAACTCAAGGGCCACCTAAAAGGCTATTACAACCCTGAAATGCGAGCCACCCCCGACATATCTGTTCTCGGCACCCAGTTCGACACCGTAATCAACGGCGTCGACGTGTCTGTTCAAGGCACCAGTGCAAGCACTCCTGTCCTGGCCGCCATGATTGCGCTTATCAACGATGCCCGTCTTCGACAAGGCAAGAAAGCACTCGGCTGGCTGAATGGTCGACTCTATTCCGATGAAGTACGAAGCGTCCTGCAAGACATTACAAACGGGCGCAGCTTGTCGTGTATATTCTCTGACGGACAAATGCCAGGCGGATGGCCTGCCACCAAGGGCTACGACGCGATCACTGGAGTAGGCGTGCCAAATCACTTTCAAAAGTTTATGAATGTTTTGGTCAATTGTGCGTGACGGGTTGATAAAAAACGCAGCGGCGGATGACTGGCTGTTGAGGAAATCAGATGATATCACGTGCAGTGAGAGTGCTGGTCCATTTAGGGACTAGTACAGCCGAGAGAGCACAACTCTCGAGCACTTTCTGAAAACCTTCAATTTGTAGAGAAACAATACAACCTGTTTACGAGAGCACTGCTTCCAACCCTTGTGAAGGGCAACTCATTCAATACTGGCGTCTCTTTTCCACCTGTTTGCTTACCTGCAGGGGGGCCGCAAGTTGCGCGAGTACATACCTCTTATCGGCATTCGTCAGAACGAACTTGACTTGACTAACGCAAACATGCTCGTGCAACAACCGCGAGTATCTTTATAATAAATTGGTTATGTATGCACATGTAAATAAGCCGCTCTTGCCGAGCTGGTTGGTGGTCTTGTCGGTGTGTTCGTGCCCAATGAGTGAATGAAAATGCAACTTTGTCTCAGGTTCTGATCTGGTACTTTTATCCACAGCCGCCACCCGCCCCGCCCAACCAATGGGCAGCTGCCGAGAGCATTCAATTCAAACGGCCAAGAGGAGCACACCTAGCCAATTAGAGACGTGCCCTGCCCGTTTACAGAGCGGAGTAAATAAGGTATGTAGGTCCCGCGGTCTGGACTTCAACACGAAGCGCGTCCCAGCCTATACCTGCCTAGTCAACGAATTACAATCTCGCATTACTACTCTGTACAACGAGCAGGGTTACCTCTGCGTTTTGTGAATGTCTTTCCGGCTTCTGTCACTTTCCATCTTCTGTTCCCCTCATTTTTGGCGGCCCCCCCAAGTTCTTCAGACTTCTTTTTGAGTTCGTCACTTATTAGGAACGCGTGCACGACTTTCCTTCACAACGCGTTACATTGACTCCTATCGAACATTCGTCGCGAAACGATCGGTCTTTGGTTGCATAAGAGGAGCGCACATCATGATTGGGGGGTTTGGGGGTACAGATACCGATTATATCGCTGCTGTTTGAGGAGGGGAGGACTGGTGGCTTGTTTGGGCTGAGCGTGAAGAGGGCCGCGTTTGGGACCGAGTTCGTTCTTGTCTTTGGTTGGAAGTTGATGGGTTGGAGATTGGGACGGGTATTTGAGGGATGAGAGGGATACGAGAAGAACACGAGCATCGAACTGAGCTTTACGGAACATTGCAGAGCACTACGAAGCATTACAAGAGCAGCGCGGGGGCATCACGAGAACATCGAGGCAACACAGACGGAGCCTCGCGGCAAAACGGATAGAGCACCGCCAGGATCTTCGAGTTTTACTGATCATTCAAGATTTCCGCCAATATTGCGCGAGAATCCGATCCAGCAAAAATGCCGACACAGCACATTGCGCCCGAGGCTGATGAGCAACTTGGCCAGGTAGCCAAGGCAATGCTCAAGGCGCGCAAGGTAGTAGTGGTGACGGGTGCTGGCATAAGCACCAATTCTGGCATTCCGGTATGACCATCTAAATCTTTCCTCTCGTTTGCGCTCCCGTCCTTTGCTTTCGCGCTTTCATGCCTCTCGTTCAAGATGCAGCCACCTTGACTGTGCAAGAGCATATGCATACCTCATTCGCCGTGCCGAGCACGCGGAAACTGACCGGTATATAGGACTTCCGATCAGAGAACGGGCTGTACTCGCTCATCCAGGCCCAGTTTGAGGCTGCATCTCGACAGAATCGGCAGAGCGAACAGTCTGACGACATGGGAGAACCTGACAGGACGGGCCCAATGACGCGACAGGCCAAGAGGAGGAAGTTATCCGAGGGTGTCCTAAAAGAAGGCGACCATAACTGCATGACCGTTCCCACCAGTACAACAAGCGTCAGACACGCGATTGCGGTCGACATTGAGCCTACCTTGTCGAGGTTTCTGGGCACTTGTGACAAGCCCTGGCCGAAAAATACGATGAACATGATGGCTACGAGGTCCATAACGAGAGCAAATAACGTCTCCAGACGTTGCTCGGGTACGCCAGAACCAACCGAGACCACCCGCTTGCTAGCCGCCAAGCAGACATCTCCGCTGTCGTCTCCTTCCTCTGCTCCCTTCGACTTCTTTGTGTCCAGGTCACCGTCAGGAAGCAGTTCGAGAGATGGAAGATGCACGGTTTCGTCCTCATCATCACCAACATCCCCATCGACACCATCGTCACAGGCCGATGGAGATGATCAGGAGCCGCCAGCAAGCCAATGCTCCTTCTCCGGAGGCAAATCTGCACTCCCCCATATGAAAGGAAGGGACCTTTTCGACGCCAATATCTGGTCAGACCCGGTCAGAACGTCCGTTTTTTACACGTTTGCAACGTCTCTGCGGCAAAAAATAAAAACCGCGGAGCCCACAGCGTCACATCGGTTCATACGTCACTTGCGAGACCGTGGGACACTTGTCCGGTGCTACACCCAAAACATTGATCAGTTCGAGGAAAAGGTCGGACTATCAACCAGACTACAGGATGGACCAGGCCTAAGGGCCCGATTTTCCAGACGGTCGACCGCCGCCGCCACAAGCCAGCTCAGCCAACTGCCTGAAGATGCATGTAGGGACTCAAAAGATCAGCAATTCACGCCGGAGTCCTCTCGCCAGCCAGCTGATTTTGCGACTGATTCAAGCGCCAGCTGCCAGCAATCCCAGGACGTGAAAACAGACACGAGTAGTGATGGTACGAGAACAAGACGAAAGGTTGGCCTGAAACCACAGCTTCCGCGGTCAGGGGTCGAGTGTGTTTTCCTGCATGGCTCCCTCCACCTCCTGCGCTGTTTTCTCTGCAGCCGAGTCTGTTCTTGGGATGAGAATCGCGAGCTGGAAACTCTTTCCGGACAGCAACCTGAATGTCCTCACTGCGTTGGCGCCACAGTCGCTCGCGAGGAGCGCGGAAAACGTGCCCTCGGCGTGGGAAAGCTGCGTCCGGACATTGTGCTGTACGGTGAAGAACATCCGAGCTCGCACCTGATCAGCCCTATTGTGACGCATGACCTTAGCCTATCGCCGGACATGCTGCTCATTCTGGGGACGAGTCTGCGGGTGCACGGCCTCAAAGTTATGGTGCGAGAATTTGCGAAAGCTGTTCACAGCAAGGGCGGGAAAGTCGTTTTTGTGAATTTGACGGAGCCGCCGAAGAGTGTTTGGGGCGATGTGATTGACTATTGGGTGCAGTGGGACTGCGATGCTTGGGTGAAGGATTTGCAAGTCAGGATACCGGGACTTTGGCATGAGCCGGAGGGTCCGAAGCGGAAGAAGAAGATAGATTGCAGTGGGATATCTGAAGAGAGTGAGAAGGAGGATGGGGAGAACGAAGACGAGACGGAGAAGGAAAACGAGATGGACAAGAGAGAGGAGAGCAAGGAGACAGCAGGGGGCAATGGCACAGAAGAGAAGGAGAGAGAGGAGGAGGAGAAGGACAAGAGAGAGAAGAAGGGGAACAAGGAGGTCAACGAGAAGAAGGTGAACAAGGCCAAGCCAACGAAGACACCTACAGAAAAGAAGACCAAGCCACCCGCCGCGAACCCCGTGGCTATGCGCGACAGCAGAGTCACAGGAGCCTACTGGACGTACAAGATTCTAGGCGAGCTCCATCGCATCACTGGGCATCCGGAAGAAAAAGCTGCAAAACCTCCTTGCTCATCCGCGTCGCTTCGTCGGGCGTCTACATCCGCAACGACGTCAACGTGTCCGACAGCACAACCTGGAGAATTGGAAGCCTCTGGCACTACCTCCCTCGTCTCTGCCTCCACCGCCGCCACCACACGTCCCCAAGCTCCAAAGGCAAAGCCTAAACGATGCCGCAAGTCTGCCCCGGGACAACTGGACCGACCCCGACAAACACGATCTCGGTCTCGGAGTCCTACTCCCACTCCCACTTCCAACGGCGACAGGTCACGCCAAACCGAAGCAAATTCGGCCCCTCCCGCCTCCCCTCCCGCCGCCTCTGTTATAGTTCCCGTTCTCCCAAAAAGCAGGAATGTCGCATCCGCGCCGTCCCCCAGCAGCACGAGCTCCATCCTCGACTCTGTCAAAGAACACGCCCGCATCCGAAAGAGGAGAGTGATCGACGGCGAGGAAGTCCCAGCCCCCTCCGTCGGAACAAGACGCCCAGCCGTCAAAGCCACCGCCACAATGAGCAGAATTGACCTCACTCTGGCACCGATACAATCATCTTCACGGTGGGCGCTGAATCACCTACGTCCGTTACATGGGAAGCCGTGCGCGATGGAGCCACGGCATGAGCCGCCGTCGGGGCCCCTCAGCTCCTTGTCCACGAATGTCAGAGGAGCAGCGGCATCGGTCGATGTATTTGGCGAGCCTCAGGCCTTTTACTACCGCGATGAGCTGGTTCATATGCTCCAGGAGGCACCAGAGTGGGCGCGCGAGCACATCTGGGCTGCGGACCTGGGAGATTGGAACGAGGCGGGTGGTGCGGCGGGCGGGAATTCGGGACGGGGGCAGGGAGGAGGAAGACAGGAGAGGGGAGGGGGCATGAGGAATAGGTTTGGTGGGATGTTTGTGTCGGGTGTGTTACCGGCTTGTGAGCGCGAGGGGGGCAGCTTGGAGGGCGAGTTGATGGATTGGGGGTCTAGTTGGAGGTGTAGAGAGTGAGGCAGGGAAGGGACTGGGCTGGTGATGTGGATGCGCGGCCGCGTTTTAAAGTGAAGCAAGCGAAGGACGCGACTGTAGCTGCAGTTCAACGAGGGATATTGATGGAAATGAGCATTTGCGGTCTGATTTGAATCAAAATTTCTCCACAATTTTACCCTAACTATCCCTCGAGTCTGTCGTTCTGCTACATACCTACCTCCTCTATTGTCCCGACTCCTCGGCCTCTCGCGTGAGTCGTGACGCGTCTTTGGGTAGCGGGGCCCCACTCTTGACATATCAGTTGACGCAACGCTGCCAACCGCCGCACAAAGAGGGGTTGCAGCTGCAACCTTTATTTAGTTCCCTCCTTCACGCAAGTCCTTCTCTCGCGCGTTGTTCATTCCACCATTTTTGCGCCTGTTTCCTTCTTCCGTACTGCATCATTTGCAGCTTTCGTTTACCTCACTCGAGCGAAGAGGACCACGTCCGGACGGAGGGCGTGCTCTCGTCGGGTTCCTGGATTATCAGTTCGGTGTGGCTAGAGGACTAGGACGGGGAGATGGGCCTTCTTGAGAGGGAAGGGTTGGCTTTAAGGGGTACGGAACGAGGATGTGAGTCGGGGGGTGAACCGAGATCTGAATCAGCGCCCGAGCTCAAACTGGAATATGTACCGGAACGGGCGCCAGATCGTGAGCCCGAACGTCAACTCGGGACCAGAAAAGAGCCCGAACGTAAATCAGAAGCCGAAACCGAACCCCAGCAAGAAACTCGCCAGCAAGAAGTGCAGGCATTCGGGCGTGCGTGGAAGAGCGAGTTTCTTTTTGATCCCGCGTGGCGCAACTTGAATCACGGTGTGTTGGTCGTCTAAATTTTTTTGCTTCCTCCTCTCCTATGATCTATCCCCCCTTCTCTCTCTTACGCAACACTCATCTGTGCCTTGCCCTCAGGCTCTTTTGGTACATACCCGCTCTACATCCGCGACAAGCTTCGCGCGTACCAAGACCAAGCCGAAGCACGACCCGACCAGTTCATACGCTACGAGGAGTCCAAACTGCTACACCGGTCTCGCACAGCCGTGGCCAAGATTGTGAACGCTCCTCTCGACACCGTCGTCTTCGTGGGCAACGCCACCGAGGGTGTCAATACGGTGCTGCGCAACCTACGATGGGACAGCTTGGAGAAGGGGGGCCAGAAAGATGTGATCCTGAGCTTCTCAACCGTGTACGAGGCCTGCGGCAACGCAGCCAACTATATTGTCGAATACTTTGCCGGCAAGGTCGAGCACCGCACCATCGAGCTTGAGTATCCGGTCGAAGACGCCGACGTGATAGCTGCGCTGCGAGGCGCTGCGACGGAGGTAGCGCGCGAGGGCAAACACGCACGGCTGGCCATGATGGACGTGGTGACGTCGCGGCCGGGCGTCGTGTTTCCGTGGGAGGCCGCAGTGCGCGTCTGTCGCGAGCTGGGTATTTTGTCGCTGGTCGATGGCGCGCAGGGTGTCGGTATGGTCCGCCTGGACCTGACTGCCGCAGATCCGGACTTCTTCGTCTCCAACTGTCACAAATGGTTGCTGGTGCCGCGCGGATGCGCTATGCTGTACACACCGGCTCGCACCCAGTGTCTGCTGCGTACCGCGCTGGCCACCAGCCACGGCTACGTGCCGCTGTCCGCCGCTCCAGCACCCCCTGGCTCCAAGAGCCGTTACGTCGCCAACTTCGAGTTCGTCGGCACGCGCGATAACACGCCCTACCTTTGCGTGGCCGACGCCATTGCCTGGCGGCAGCGCGTTTGTGGCGGCGAGGAGAACATCCTGCGCTACCTGTGGGCGCTGAACAAGAAGGGCATCCGCATCGTCGCCCGCGCGCTGGGCACGACTCATCTCGACAACGCGACCGAGACGCTGACCAACTGCGCCATGGGCAATGTCGCGCTGCCAATGCGGGTCGACGACATGGACGCGCCAAGTGCGCTAGTTACGGCCCCGAGTGCCGCCATAGCTGCTCCCGATGTGGTCGTGGCGCGCGAGAACGTGGCCCTCGTCGACAAGTGGATGCGCGAAAGGCTCTTTGACGATTACAAGACTTTTATGACGCTGTTTTTCATGCAAGATCGGTACTGGGTACGTCTGAGTGCGCAGATCTATCTGGACGAGCAGGACTACGAGGCCGCGGGTGATGTGTTGAAGGCGCTGTGCGAAAGAATTCGTCGCCGGGAGTATTTAGATCCGCAGCCCGGCTGAGTAGACAGACGTCCTGGAATGGAGAGTTGAGGCTCCCATCGGTTCGATCACAATGCAAGGAACCGTCGACCGACGACTATCTCGCCGTTACAGCCACAAACTCGACTCCAGAGTCCAAACGCGCGCGATTGTGGGTCCGAGGCGTTCCGAAGCGCCCCTCACGAGTCACCCCTGTCCGGGTCCACCCGCAACCGCCCTCTCTTCCCCGGTGGACCCACCCTTGTACGCCGCAAGTTGCAACGGGCCGCTTGATTCCCTGTTCCCGAATCGATTGGCTGGGTATCCTTGGGGAACAAGGGAAGAAATCGCATCGTTTGCCGCCGCCGGAATAAGAATAGGCATTGCAGCGTTGTTGAGTTGCGACTCTGACAGTCCGATTGTCTCGGGTATCGTTGGCTGATCTCTTTACTCCGTGTGTGGACATTCTGCTTGTTCGCCGTGCTGGACCTTCATCCTGTCTATCTGTTATTCCTGGGCTTTTGTTCCTGGTCACCGACTCACCGTTTGCGCTGTTGTCAGGGTTGATGACTTCCCCTTTCTTTCAGCACGTAGCAATCCTGTTCCTTAGACTTGAACGAATGATATAGTTCCTGGTTCCCATTTTCCACTCTCTTCTTCTCTAGGTACCTTTGGCATCCATACACATATATATACTATACTTCTACTGCATTCTCCGGTATCGGCATCCTGGTATGAGTGCGTCTCATTGTACAACTGACGACTTCCCCAGACTGTTGCCGTCTTCTGCACAAACTTCAACACGTCTGCTGTATGCATGTGTTGGTGATCTAACAGGTCCCCTTCCACGGCGCGATGCACCACCCCGCGCTGCTTGTCTTGTCCGCGGCCCTCCTGTCGCTCACCTCTCTCGCCGGGGCAGACATCCAGAAACGCTCCTTTTCCGTCGAAAGGGTCAGAAACCCCGCATTTACGGGACATGATGGGCCCAGGGCGATGGTCAAGACGCATAGGAAGTTTCGCATGCCGCTCCCGCAGGGGCTGTTGGATGCTATGGAGGCGCAGGAGAAGAAGAAGGCAAGGCGGGAGAAACGTGGGAACCCGGCGGTGAGGCATTTTGATCGGAGGGGGCTGTTAGTAGATGCACTGGATGTGCTTGGTTTATCTAGAGCATGGCGACAGCAGAGGCTATCACAATGGGCCAGATGATGAACACCACAGACACGGAAATCACTCTTCTCACGGTGGACATGGCACACCGAACCCTCTCTCCGCCAGCGTGCCCGCCGTACCCGACCCAAACGACATCGAGTACCTCCCTCCCGTCACCATTGGCGGCCAAACCCTCCACCTCGGCTTCGACACAGTCACGGGCTCCTCAGACCTCTGGGTCTTCACCACGCACCTCGAATCAGCCACCACGGCCAAACACTGCGTATACAATGCATCCGCATCCCGCACCTTCAAGCCCATTCCCGACGCCTCCTTCCGAATCGCCTACGGGGACGGCTCCAGCGCCCAAGGCATCGTCGGGACCGATATTGTTAACGTAGGGGGCGCGGCGCCTCTTTCGCGACCCAGGCCATTGAGCTCGCCACGTCCGTCTCGCAGCAATTCGTCAACGATCAACTCAGTGACGGCCTCCTCGGGCTGGCGTTCTCACAGATGAACTCAGTCGAGCCACAGAAGCAGACCGTTTTTCTAGATAACGTCAAGTCGACGCTCGCTGAGCCCGTCCTGACGGCTGATCTGAGAAAGGGAGCCCCCGGGACGTATACCTTTGGACGGATCGACTCGTCCCGGTACAGGGGCCCGCTGACCTGGATTCCCGTCAACACCACGAGGGGTTTCTGGCAGTTTGAAAGCGAGCGCTTCGCTGTGGGGAAGCATGTGGATGGGGACGGGGAACAGGACGAGCGTGTTCACGCCGGGGGTTCAGGCCATTGCCGATACGGGCACCACGCTTATTCTGGCGGACGCAAAGGTCGTGAAGGGCTACTACGCGCAGGTACGGGATGCAAGGAATGATACTCAGATGGGAGGGTTTACGTTTCCGTGTCAGGCTGAGTTGCCGGACTTGGAGCTGGATGAGGGCGGGGTGTACATGGCCGCGATTTCGGGGCGGGATGTGAATTTTACCAATGTTGGCAATGGGAGTACGTTTTCGGATTTCCTTTGTTTGTTTCTTTTTTTTTATTGTTTCCAAGGAAGGAAAGAAGATATCAGAAACACTCATAAACTTACCCGATTTCTCACAGCGAGCTTTGGGGGTGTCCAGACAACACGACCGGGACAATTGGCCGTCTATGGAGACATCTTCTTTAAGTCACAGTTTGTGGTGTTTCATGCCGGAAACAACTCGCTGGGGATGGCGCCGCATGCATAGAGGACACACCTGTCACCAAGGAGAGCGAGCGATAGGATGCTGGATGTGTTTGTGATGAATGATACCAAACGGGTTGAAGAAGGGATGAATAAAGGGGGAATGCAGAGAGAAATGACATTTCCAAATCCAAAATATTGGGGAAATCTAACTCGTTTCTTATGTCAAGTACCTAGATAGGTCAGCTGGATGCCGTCTCGGCTAATCCGCCCTTCTTTCTACGTGGAAGAAGGCTACACTAGAGAGGAAACCCCGATTGAAAATTCTGTGCAAACTGGAGGCTTTTTTTTTCTCGATGGGGACACTACGCTACGGTCTTTCAGCCTACATTATACTTCTATTTAGTGGCATTTGCCAGACAGTGCTGATTGTGTGGGTACGTGGCTGAGTACAGGTTCCCCTGGAGGTGGGAACTCACTATCCCACGTTCCTGGTAGCTCATCACTGAGTCCATTTTAACTTTAGTCCATTAATAATACGGTAGAACCTGATCTGAGTCTAGCCAGTCTTGGTACTGCGTGGCTATTCTGACTATTGACAGCTGTACCTGTCTCAACGCGGCCCTAGCGAGTCAGCGACGGCGATAACAACTTAACAAGTGGAAAACATAACGCCCTGTATCTTTCCCTCGTCATTGTACCTCAAACGCTGTTCTAACGTAACGCGAAGCCTTTTGTAGTAGGCACCTACCTCGATATTTGCCCTGCTTCTCGATTCGGCTAAAGGGCCTTTAGCCGTCCCGTGAGTGGCATGCAGACTGTATCACACCCGCGTCTGCGGCCTGCTTCCGCGAAAAATGATGGGAGACTTGAGTATTCGAACTTGGGCGCGATTAGAGGCAGACATTAGATTACCTTCTTTATCGAATGTCAAGAGTAAGAGTATTCAAGACTTTGCATAGAAGAGCATTCCGAAATTTCAGAATGACTCCAACTCGGCCGGACGAGCAAATACTATTATACTAAGTAGTAAGCGACGAGATGATGAGTAATTGTATGAGTATATGTACATATTGTTAGAGAAAGGCAAGGAAGGCATTGGTCTGGGTCGGTTTGACACACGGCACCATCCGTCGGTGAACATCCGTGCGAGATCATGTTTTCTGAAACACACGGGACTGACCCTTGGAGTTGTGCTCCGTTAATCAGGGCCCAGGGGATCGTGACTGCTCGAGTTGTGGTATATATAGACGGATAGGCCGATCGACCAGCAGACAAGCAGCATGTAGATAAACAAATACACAGGTTACATACCGATGGAGGTAAGAGATAAAACGAACAAAACCCAGCGCAGAGTTCGCGTGACCCCCTTGGACTTTGAAGGACGGGTTTTCGGATTACACATCGTCTGAACAAGGCCGTGAGCAGCAGCGCGACAGCCAGCATCTTTTTTTTCATAAATAAACCCTACTTCCAGTCCAAGTTATTTCCAAGAATCAACTTGAATCTTCAGCCTATCACGCGTTCACTTTGTCAAAAGATCACATCACCATTCGGCGATCGCACGGTCAGCACGCTGCACAAACCTCGTCTCAATTCATATCTGTATATGTATGTGCACCCGCAGACTCGTATCAGTCAAAACACAAAAGCTATGCAACATAACCCCAAAGTACAGGCACCGCTGCACATACAACAAACAAGCCGTCTACCGTGGTTCGTCATCTATCTCATGACACATAAAAAAAGGGGGCAACGACTGAATAGGTCCCAAAAGGAATAGAATAGAAGACCCCTCCACAACAATATCCCGCCGCATTTAACCATGTATCAAAAAAAAAAACAAGAAAAGGAAACTGAAAAAGA
>SRPQ01000419.1:0-20624 GCA_018360075.1 Claviceps cyperi
CCATGACTGGCGGGGACGATTTGCAATGGTTCCTTGGAATGGAGGTGATCAGAGATCGACAGCAAGGACTGCTGCGTCTGTCACAGGCTGCATATGTTGACAAGATACATAACTTAGCCGATAAGACTAACCTGCGTCACAACTCGCCCAGACATAGCGTTTGCCACCTCGCGACTCGCACGGTTTCGGACGAACCCAGCTCAAGAACATCATGACGCGGCCGATCGCGTTCTTCTCTACCTATATGATACGAGATGGCTGGCATTGCAACTAGGGGGCGGGACAAGGCTTCAAATTGCGAGTGACGCATCGTTTGCTGATAACACAATAGACAGGAAGAGCTCGCAAGGTTATGCGATCAAGTTATTCAACGGTCTTATCGCCTGGAGAGCAAGCAAGCAGGATACTGTCACCACATCCACGACCGAGGCAGAACTTCTGGCGCTGTCACAAGTCGCCAAAGAAGCAATGTTCACCGTTCGCCTCCTACGAGAACTTAAGATTCGGCTACCAACTAATACCATCATCATCGACTGCGACAATATGCAAACCATAGGACTAGTGACGAAGGAGATAGCGAAGCTACAAACCAAGCTTCGACATGTCGACATTCATAATCACTGGCTGAGGCAAGAAGTGTCAAGCGGGAAAATTAGCGTCAAATATGTTGAATCGGCGGAGATGATTGCGGATGGATTTACTAAGGTACTGCCGGCTAACAGGTGGTCGGGGTTTCTTCAGCAACTGGGACTGGTGGAAATTTCGGAGCGCAAAGTTGAACACGACGCGCGGCTGGAGGAAATTCAGGACCAGTTGGAGGACATCACACTTCATTAACGATCCAGCTTGCATATGCTATCCAAGCTGAGGGGGTGTGTCGGATATGGGTACTTGGAGGTCCAATAACGCTGGGCGGTAATACAGGGCAGAAATCACGTGCACACACACAGACACCTATTTTGTAATTAGCATTGCCCCTGAGCAAAAACAAAAGAACAACTCAACAAGAAACAAGTCAATCAATACAATCACTCAAAACCCATTATTTCTGACACCCCCACTTCGCCGGTTCCTACCAGCTTATAAATGTTCTGACCTTTTGGTCGGGTCGGTAGAGGTATCCGATTCCACGATCTACCTAGTGAAACGGCACGCGTCGTCCTCCTTTCATCGAGGCGGTTTGACTTCTACTCTGTTCACGGGATGCGCCGAGAGCGTCCAGGTTCCAAGCCTCCATGTTCAGCGCCTGGCACGGGAGGTTCCCGTCACAGCGACGAAGAACGAATGGGCACGACATTCCTGTGCTCACTGCCACTCAGTCATCGCTCACTGGTCTCTTTTTCCCTCGAAGCGAACAGAAGACTTATGAAGGAAGGTCCGTGCGACGGAGTTGACGGAGTTGCCGATGTTCTGGCATGGCTGGCTTTGCGACTGCAAGGGTAATGCTGGTGATGGGCGCGATGCTTCACGGAGACCCCTATCGCGAGAGAAGGGCAACAAGAGTCTACAACAAGATCCGATGGATGATGAGATCATGAGACAAAGTTACCCTCGTCTCTGCTCCGTCCTAGCTGTTCATTGTCTCCCAGCTTATATGTGGCGGAGAAGAAAGGGCAGGGTGAACGACAAGCGGCGTGTCTCTGGTACTCTTACATTCATTCCGTTGATCATCTCGACCGTTGTTTATACGATTTGAGCACGGCGCAACAAGGACACAAAGATGGTGTATGTCCGCGTGTTCGTGTGAGCTTGGGGACACCTCCTCTCCCCCCCCCCCCCCCCCAGCGATTCTCACGCCCGCAGGGATCGAATGGCCCATGCTGAAGAGGGAATGGAAGTGCGTCACTGCGTTCACTTGCACAAGCACATGCAGAGTCCCCAACCGAACGGTGTTAGGCTTACCACATGCGGTTGTGAACGCAGAACACGCAGCTCGGGATGAACAGAGTGCGTGGGTGTTGTGAATGTGACGGAGACGCAAGCTAGATGGCTTGCTCGATGGGATATCAAAAGTGCAAGGTGTAGAGATGGCGCACCTTTGAACAGCGAACATATACGCGTTCTGAATGGACAGACATACGCCTACTTACAAGCATACGCAATTACAGTCAGACTTACAGTTATATATACCGTCCCGCCTTCCCCCATTTTTTGACCTCAGATCAGAAAAGATTCAAAGGCGTCATAAAAGATAACAACAGAAGCCCCTTTCAAAAACACAACACCTGTCCTCGAATCAACTCGACAGATCATCCAAATTTCAAGCCTTACTTTAGAGTCTACGGCAAAAGTGCAAACACAGTTGCAACCGAAAAGTACACAGTCCAAGACCCTAAAGAGAGAGTCTACGAGAAAGCCAAGCTCACCCGAGACAACAGCATCATGACAGACCACTCCGTGAACGGTACCGGCAGTGGCATTAATGGACACTCGGAGTCAGGCGACACCACCATCACGGATCATTCCGTGACTGGCACTGATAGTGGCCTTAACAGACCCTCGGAGCCACGTAACAACATCGGCAGGGACTCTCCCCCGGATAGCACCGCTCGTGGCCTTGACAGGCTCCCGGAGCCAATCCAACTCAGGTACATGGTTCTACGCAGAATCTTCGTGGGAAACATAAACCTCTGCATTGTCATGGCGACGGCACAAACGGCCGCCGCAAGGACGACGACCCCTCAGGTTGTTGGGGTCACACTCACGCTGTTTCGGGCTTTCCTGGAACACCGGCTATGGCAGGCGGCGTGGCATCCGACTCTGGCGGATGCCTCCGAAGCAGATGAAGAGGCCATTATAAGGAGATGGGTTGGGCCTACCCCCCGCTTGTTCATTGTATGCTCCTACGAACAGTGGTGGCAGCTTCAAGCCGACTTCCCGGGGGAATGCTTGTGGAGCATACCTGAGTAGGGAGATCATCACGATCACGTACTTGTCGCTGGAGGTTAAGATGGTTTGAGGGCCAAGCCAATAGAAGCCAGCAAAAATCGGAGAGGAGGAATTGACACCATGCTCTTCTGGTCTGGTCTAGAGAAGCAGAATATTTATCGACTGCCTGAATTACCTCCCGTATAGTCCTTGACAATTCCATCTAACTCGTGCACTGTCCTCGTTCCTCTTTTGAACCGTGCATAAAAGCCATATTTGTTGGAATAGTGACAAGGGCCAATGCTTGGGGCTTGGAACTGAAAAATAACGATTACCCATGTAAAACGAACAGTCAATGGGTCTGTGTGTCGTGGTTTTATATGAATGAGCCTGTGCATTCTGATTTTACGTTCTATCAATCAAGACTGAAGAAGAGGGAAGGGTTAGGGGATCGAACGTCTAGGATGAGAGTAGAAGCTTGTGGTATCGTGATCTGGCTCTTTGTGGTTGGTACTAGGTAGAGCTCAGCCTACTTCACGTTCGAGAGATCTTCCCGCATGTGGGACCTGCTGAGCGATTCCAATGATTTCAACATCAAGTTCCAGTTTCAACGTCGTCGTTTTCTAATTACTCGACCTTCGAATCTGCTGCTGCGCCGTACTTGCTCGTTGTGCATGTCTTGTTGTAGCTCTTTAGCCCCGCCGCGACAAGTTCTCCCGACTTCAAAGTTCAAGTTCAGCATCCTCGACCAGATGATCGTTAAGGTGATTTTTTTTACTCTAGTTAGGGTGTAAGCGTAATGTCTACATGGTACTTTAGGTCATCTTCGCGGACGAGCGCTCCGAATCGCGCGTACCGCCACACAGGGTGCCCGGCAAAGCGCCCATGAGAGAGCCGAAGTATATGCTGCACGTAGGGTTGAAATTCGGCCGTGCGCTGCGAGACATCGTGAAGTCACCTTTTCCCAAGGGAATCGGGATACAGATATGGGTGGGACAGTGATAAGATCATAAGATCATCCTCTCGGCAGCGCACAGTCGACTTCAAACCCTACGTGCAGCATATGCTTCGGTTGTCCCATGGGCGCTTTGCACGACATCCTGTGTGGCGCTACGCGTGTTTCAACATGCTGATGCGCACGCAGGCTACGAATCGAAGCAGTTGCTTTTTCAGGAGGACAATTCCGTGAGACTCATGGTTCATGAATTCCATTATACCATCAACTCCGACCTCCCGAGGCCAAAGCGCTCGTCGCAAAGTCACCTTTTCCTCAGGGACACAGAGATGAGTATGCCAGGTATAAGATCGACGTCTTCACACCGAAATCGGACATGGATGTGCTTCAAATGGCTAGTATTTGAAGGCCTTGAGGCCCGGTGGCGGCGGCAATTATCGGGAGCCGGGTTCGGCTCACCTTGGCTACGGCGGAGGATCAATTTCGGTGATCAGGTCCTTGAGATCGACTGGCTCGACGTCTTCCGTCTGAAGTTCGGCGTTCACATCGCCGTCATCTGGCAGTTGACTGGAAACATCCTCGTCGATCGTAATATCGCCATGTACTGAAAGGTTAGCTTTTACATGATTGCTATGCCGCCGGCACTGGAGGTGTCAAGGTTGAGCAGTACGGTCAAACCCCGCTAAAACGATATTGTACATATCTATGGCGATAAGTTCAGGAGCTTGGGAGTCGGGAGACAGGGGGTTGTGAGGAGGCGGGTGGGTGTACGGTATGGATGATTGGGAGAAGCAAATGAGATGTCTGTTGAGGAATAAGCCATGCTGGCAGCCGCATCACGTGACGGCCGCACCAGCACCCTATGTACATAATATTCCCGTGTTCCCACAACTTGGTAAACTTAGCTCTTTAACGTTAGTCAAAACGAAAGTTCCATTTGCCCCCCAATTTGCTCAACAGTTTGTTGTATTGACTTGAGTGATGCAGCATGCTTGTTGTTGTCTTGTCATGTCTAAGTACAAAATTGGGCAATGGGGCCTCTAGAAAATACATGTATACGGTGTTGGAGTCTCTCCTTTCCTCTCCATCTTTCTTATTCTCAGTAAATACATTCGAATCGATAGTTTACCGGATCCTCCTCGAGGTCAACACTCCCTCTTGACCTCGGGGCTCTCTCATAAGCTGGCAGGGATACCGGATTTTTGCTCAGCGGCTCTGTCCGCAAAGAAGTGAACCTGTTGTACTTGATGCTGGCTTCCATGCTGGCCAGGTTCCAGAGGCGGAGGCAGTAAGAGTACAACTTGTTCCAGCCTCGAGGGAAGACGTCGAACTCACAACTTTTGTTCGTAATTGGAGTATCTGCGCCCAGGAGGGCGAGGGCGTCAGCGGACTCATGGGTGCCAAACCCAAAATCACGTAGTTACGCCAAGTCAATGTCTGAGAAGTATTTCACATACTCCGCAAACTTGGCCGCCGAATGCCATGACTCATCGGTTCATGCTCCGGGGCGCAAACAATGGATCGGGACTCCCCGTCACCCCGTGAGGCCAGCTTCGCGCATGATCTCTGCCATCTGGAAACAGGACGTCTCGTTCTTTCTTCCATTGAGACGACTTTTGCCCTCAACGCTCTCCACGGCGAATGCTGAGAGCGTCTGCACAGGCCATTGATGCTTCATGTGTGACAGTGTGTCTGCGCAGGCACCAAGCCTCACGCTCAGCACCTGACATGGGAGGTCCCCGTCACAGCGACGAACAAGAATGAACTGGCATGGTGCGCTTGTACTTTGCTCCCCCGTAGTAGACAAAGGCACTTCAGAAAAGACCGTGTGACGGAATTGCCCATGTTCTGGCATGACTGGCTTTGCGACTGCGATGGTTCGTAGAGACCTGCCGGCGGAGGGTGGCAAGAAGAGTCTACATCATCTGCTCCTCTCTAGTTGTTCACTGCCTTCCAGATTAAACGTGGCAGAAAACGACATAGTGAACTGTAAATGGCGTGTCTGACTCTGGCGTTCATACATTCCATCGATCACGTCGACCGCTCTTCCTACGACTTGAGCATGGTGCAGTGCAACACAGTGGCGCAACGGTGCTTCATATCCGCATGTTTGTGTGAACTTGAGAACACCTCATTCTTTCTTCTCAATGAGTTACGCGTCCGCAGGGTCTAAACTCTAAAGATCCATGCTGAAGAGTGAATAGGAGTGCGTTCACTCGTATGAGGAATATTCGCAGTCGCCGACTGGGCGGTGTTGGGCTTTTTATATACGGTCGAGGACGCAAAAGTTAAAACACGCGCCTCGATATGGCGTCAAAGTGTTGACCTTGTGAATACGATGGAGACGCAAGCCGCATCGCTTCCAGGCGGTGGATCACAAAATCGCGAACAATACGCATTCATAGGTGAACAGACATACACGTGCTTACAAAACAAATTACTTACTCATATATATACCATCCCATCTTCCTCCATTGTTGACCTCGGCGAAGATCCAAAGTAGTCACAGATGACGAAAGGCAACAGACCACCCAGCCAAAGCACAACACCTGTTTTACGTTCTCGTGCGAATCGACTCGGCAAAAACGCAAACGCAGTACCAACCGCAACGCGCAGGAAACCAACACTCGCGTTTCACAGAAAGAATATACAGTTCAAAGACTCCAAAGACGATACACCAAAAAGACACAATTACAAATCGTCAAAGAGTCAAGACAACAGCATCATGGCGGACCATCCCGTGGAAGGTAGCCATAGTGGCCTTGGCGAGCACTCGGAGACACACACAGGCGACGGGCGTAAACAACGCTATGGAGGTGCAACCCCCAACAGAAGGGATGATGCCGATGGCGGTCACGCTCGAGCAGATGCGGCTTATCCTCGAACTCCGACAGGAGTTGTCGCAGATGCATGTTGTTAACAGGCGTGGGCGATCCATGAGAAACGAATCAACTGCGGGTGCTGTCGCCTACTGCTTCTTCTGGGTTTCATGCACCTGCGAGGAGTGGGATCAGATCATCGCTGATTACCTGGAGGAGTTCTTGGGCGGTTATCAGGAGGGAACGCAGGAGCGTGCTCAGGTTGACTGTTGACAGGCAGCATTGCCTCGTCTATCACGACGACGTACTTGTTTGAAGTTGTCGCTGGCAGTTGAGATATGTCGAAGGCCAGGTCAATAGAATTTAGTAAAACTCTGGCAGGAGGTGTTAATAAATTCTCTTCTGGTTTGGAGAAACACAAGATCCATCATCTATCTCACCACCTCGGCGTATACTCCGCGAAATCAGCCATACTTTTCTTCTCGCGAGTCGCTCCGCTAGGAGGACTTCTTCTAGCGCAAACCTTCGCTGTGTCTGTTGGGAAATGTACCTTGTAGGCCAATTGGGGAAAAGCCGCCCTACTCTGACACCATACATACACATGGCATACTCGACAAAAATAGGGAGAAAACCCATGCGGCTAATATTGCCGCTGTAATGCGATGCGTCAAACCGCATTTGCAGTGTGCACGGATTGCAGGGAACGGATTTGAGAGCACTTAGGAAAAGCAACACATTCTAAGCGGTCAGAACCAAATTACGTACGTCGAACGAAGGTCAAGAAGCTCTGCTTCAGATCATCCAAAATTGGCCTTCATCCCTAGATATCTTGTCGAATAGCTCGAACTGGTGAAGGCGATGCACGAGAACTCTTCAACTCAGAAGTCATCGCGTAATGCCCCAGCGCACACGCCATGATATGGACCTCGGACCACCCGTGAGCGTAGCATTATCTCCGACGTGTGCACCGGAAGTGTCCGCGAGGGGCATTGATGTTTCATGTGTCAGTGAAGGTATGAAGCCCTTCATGACCGTTCCCCCTGACATGGATCGTTCCCGCCATAGCAACAAAGAAGAACAAACGGGCATAATGCGGCTTTGTGCCTCAACCATCGCCCCCAGACACGAATAACGCCATGGAAGCCTTCTCCTTGGCGGTTACAGCGGCATTGCAGATCGCTTTCGACCGACTTCGGTACATGTCATCATCGGACACCGGCACTGAGCAGGCACATCGGGAATTGTCGACCGCGGCCGGTGTTGGCATCCCGAAGCTAACACCGCAGAGTGTTCGGATCGATCTCTATCCGCTGGAGTGCACCGACGAGCGGTTATCTTCGCGCAGATAGGGCATGATATCCTTCGGCAGTTCGGGGGCCACGGGGCCCTGACTTGTTCACGGACTTGTTGCTGGAGGCAAGGAGAGTTTGAGAGCCAGGTCAATAGAAGACTCGGCGAGACTCGAGAGTCACAAGGTCAAAAGAGGAAATCAACGACTTTTGCGAAGTAGATTACATATGGAAACCTATCCACCTAATTCATCCCCTATAATCTATGACCACACCGTCCAGCTCGTGCAGAATTCATGATAAATTGTGTTCGTAGTAAGCTAAGCGCCCATACAGCCTCGTTCTTCATCATTCATGGTCTCGTACGCGCCCGCTCATGAGCAACAGCGCAATTCTCCCACCTCCTCTTTCTCCAACGAAGTTGAACGCCTCTCACGTCAACGTCAACAAAGGTAGATTAACCAGAATGCATGCTGAAGCGGGAGTGGGGTTGTGGTTCGGCGGCAACAACGAGCTGCTTCGTGCGGGCGGAGACGGTAGATGGCCGTATCAGGAGCTGTCAATGGAGCGCAGGGCATCTTTATGAAGGCGACGCAACGGACGTCGGACACACAGGCCGGATAATGCACTTGTTCGGATCAAATTATATATGTATATACGCGCGCCTATTCGAACAGCCAAATAAACACCCATTTATGCGACAGACACATTTGCAGAGATACACATCTTACACACATACTTGCGACTTATAAATACATCTCACCTGCCCCCATTCTCACCTGCCCCCATTGTTGGCCTCAGATTAAAGCAGTCACAAGATTAGACGAATTACACACTTGGAATTACATCGACCTGGTCACGTTCTTTTCGACAACGCTACGACAAAAGGCCAAGGGCAATCACAGTGCAGAACGCAAACTGCGCAGGAGCAGAACTCCCTCTTTTCAGACGTTCCAAAAAAAGGCAAAAAATCACGGCGCATCAGAATGTCACACCACGAAGTACAAACCCCTCACGTGGACAGTCCCGACGAACCATCTGTACAGGAATCTGATGAGAAGCATTTTGTGGCGACTAGCCCGGCCGCGGGCGATGAGGTGCCACCCGAGGCGGAGAATGAGATTGCCCAGGAGGTTGACTTTGCCCTTGCGACTGACCAGCCTCACGAGGACATGTTGCCGGGAATGGACGACTTCTACGGTGAGGCAGCAGATTTCTTCGACTCGATTTTGGGATCGGACCCAATCTGGAACGCGAATGAGAATGACTCGGCCTGGTGCTTAGAGCCACGCGTAGGCGTAGATGAGGCAGTGGAGGCGTCCTCCCCAGGCTCGCAGATCTCTTTCGACAAGCTTCGGCGTTGACTGGACCAGTGGAAGGCAGTGGGCACAGCGGGAGGCGGCTGAGGAGTCCGATAGTGATCCGCCGATATTGTCCGAAGAAGATTATTCTCTATCCGATGGCATGCACCCAGGAGGAGCAGTGGGAACAATTTATGGCTGGATATCCCATGGTAGACGTTGGCGATATTATGCTCGCGCACCTAGAGTATACTGCTAAAGTCCAATCGGAGGTCACGGCGGCTACGGAGTCTTGACTTACTCTGTTGATAACTTGATACGGCAGGTAGAACAATTGACAAGATATCGGGCGAGACGGGGCACAAGTGCAAAGTCGCATGTTTGCAGTATGGTGTCTGTATCATATTCATACATGTCTTATTCGGTCGGATTCTTCTTCGTCATGGCGTTGGCAATATTGTCATGACCATTGATCCATCGGATTTCGAACCGAATACTTCCCATCGCTCATAACATTATCGAAGGGCCATAATGTCGATCATTGACCGCTTCTCTTTCGCTGTCCCTAGTTTGACAAGGCATTCTGTAGCGAAAACTAATCGTAAAAAATATCGGGCAAATTGACGGCATGTTGAGGCGTGAAGCAATCATATCAAGGGTTGATCTGATGGCATAAGTTATGCCATATATATACCTAGGTACATATATAGGTACCTGTAACGCACCTCGGCAGTATGTACACATGTTCAAGCGTGCACAGTGCAACCCATCATGAACCTGGCAATGGGCATAAGTGTAAAACTTGGCTTTACGTCTCTTCTTTCATCATCGCCGCAAATAAGCTCAGCTATGTACTAATAACAATGATCATGGCTTTCGCGACTCCTCGGGGATAATGGGGAATTGCAGACGCGGCGAAAACGCGTCGTCTGTTCTCGCGTAAATCGAAGCTCCACTCACTTGCAGATTGATCATTGCATTGCATGCGGTCTGCAGACTCTGCAGTGCTGCTGCACTCTGCAGAGCTCCTGACAGGTACCTGCCCGAAGTCGTTTTCCTGGAGCGGGTCTAATGTTGGGCCGTATGTACATACATACCTCATACCTCCTGAGTCCTGACAGTTGACTCCTGAGTCCTTGACCCGCCGCCGTTGCCGCCCCTCACCAGCTTTCCCGCCCCGGATCCTCAAGCTGTCTGGTATGTACCTTGGTAACGTGAAGCTGCCTGCTCCTCATCCTCTGCCTCTCTATTCTGTACGTACATACAATACATACAACACATCAAACGTGAAATTATCGTCTAGTCTGACACCGAGTGTAATAGCCCCAGTTTCCACCTTGGTTCGCCGAGGCTCCTGCTTGACTTCCCGCATAATGAATGCTGCGCAGGCTAGCTATCCTCCTCTGGAGGATCGTCCCCTCAAGGACACGATATGTCTGTTTGATGTAGACGGCACATTGACGCCCGCGCGACTGGTATGATTAAAAAGATAGGAGCACGAAAACAAAACACCTTGATCTGAAACCTATCCCCTCGCGCTACACACATTGCTGTATCCAGCTCACCAAACCCCCCCCCTGACAGGACGCCTCCCCCCAAATTCTCTCCATCCTCTCCGCCCTCCGCCAAAAGTGTGCCATCGGCTTCGTCGGCGGCTCCGACCTTGCCAAACAGCAAGAACAGATCGGAGAACCCGCCGGTGGGGTGCCCGTCACGACCCTCTTCGACTTTTGCTTCGCCGAAAACGGCCTCACTGCGTATAAGCTGGGCCAGGAGCTTCCGTCTAACAGCTTCATCAAGTGGATCGGCGAGTCCAAGTATAAGGAGCTAGTCAACTACATTCTGCACTACCTGGCGGACATGGACGTGCCCGTCAAGAGGGGCACGTTTGTCGAGTTCCGCAACGGCATGATCAACGTAAGCCCCGTGGGGCGCAACGCCAGCACGCAGGAGAGAAACGAGTTTGAGCAGTTTGACAAAGTGTCTGGGGTTAGGGCCAAGTTTGTGGAGGATTTGAAGAACAAGTTCCCTGATATTGACTTGACGTACGTATCTTCAGCCTTTCTGACCGCCTATGATACATTGCTTTCTCTAATCGCTTTCACGTCCACTCTTTTATTGTTGCAGATACTCTATTGGCGGCCAAATCTCGTTCGACGTCTTTCCCCGAGGCTGGGACAAGACCTACTGCCTTCGTCATCTAGAAAGCGAGGCTAAGAAGGAGGGCGGCGTCACGTACAACAAGATTCATTTCTTTGGCGACAAGGCCTTTGAGGGAGGCAATGACTGGGAAATATACAGCGATTCGCGCACGATTGGCCATGCTGTGACGTCGCCTGACGATACGATCCGTATTCTCAAGGAGTTGTTTGATCTGAAAGTAGATTCTGGCGAGGCAGGTGCATTGAGGGTGTGAATAGGAAGGCGGTTGATCTTAGAAAGGAACGAACCATCAAGCTACCTTTGAGAGGAGGACCCAAAAAAAAAAAAGAGAAAAAAAAAAGACGGCAGTCATTAAGTCAAAGAGATATCTCGTAGTAACAGGGTGGATGAAGCGGAAGAAGAAACTTGCTGCGCGAGTTTTGGGCCACAGAAAGACGCCTACAACGGGATACGGCCCATCTGAGACCCGACTAGTTAGAGGACGTTGAGATTCGAGCTTAAAGTGAAACCTTAAACCTTAAATATTAATTGCGATTGCCTCAGTTCTAGCTCGAAACTCGCAGCTCGTAGAGCAAGCAATCATTCCTGAATCTTATAAGCCCTACCACCCGTATGAATGGGTACCTACTACATAGATAGGTACCTAATGTAGGCATATAAGCCCGGCTTCGTCCGCCTCAGCCTTCAGAAACACAAAGCCCCCCCCCTCAAGACGCTTATATCACGCCCGTTCTCAAACGCAAACTTAAACACTTTCTTCTGTCGATCAATGGAATGACTGGATCGAAGCCCTCCAGCAGTTCGCTGAAGGGCAAAGCTTCTGGTCTCTGGCTAGTCCCGACAAGCCGGAGACTACCTCTAAATTCTAATGTGCTGGTGCAGCCACGGGTTAGAAGAAAGTTTAGGTCTGGCGTAAGCAACCTCAATAGTAGTGGCAGCATTGAAGGACTCCATTGTCAAATGGATCATGATATAGAATGTGCTCTGAGCCAACTAAAACTTGGTGAAAGGTTTGTTCAAAAGGTCAAGACACGTCTTAGGATAAAAGACGATAATATAGAAGCAGTTGGAAGTTTCAGGAATCTGTCAATCAAAGACTTTCAAGTTCCTCCCGGGCTCATAACTCGGCGAGGACCGATGGGACAGTTCGTGGTCTTTCGCAGAGGGACTGGGACTGTCTGAAAACATGTTTGAGTATGGTAGGTATCTCTTATACCTGCAGGGTCAACTAGTTATCTTATTGTTCACGTGACAAAAACAGGTGGATATCACAGACAAGGTAGCAAAAATGTATCGATGCGTTTAGAAAGTTGATGTTGAGGGTCCATGCCATAGAAAAGCACCTTTTGAGGCTTTGACGCTAGAGATTACCATGAAACAGCCGAATTATCCTGGCTTCCGTCCGTAAACAATGTGCACAGTCATGTAGCTGTGAACCTTAGGGCTGCGGATCGCCTGACGCAGCTTCGCGAGCCACATATGGTATTCGTAACTCGTTTACTGACCTCTGGAGGACATTGTGCCAAACCATCTGGGTGAAACCTAAAGATCAGAGGTAAGAAATGGGTCCTACCTTGTGGCACACGCTGATATAGGAAAGAGTGAATCGAAGATGCCGCATGCGTTACCTTGAAGGTCGTTCTCCATAGCCGCCCGGGCGAATCGCCCGACTTCAGCGAGTTTAGGATCCTTTGTCCAGGGCCCAATAGGAACCTAGTGAATAGCCAATTATCTCCGTGAAGTCCCAAAGGGGACGGATGACAGGTGACGGATGACAAATGATAGCATATACTTTGTATTGAACTGCCCTTTTCTCAATAAAACCAGCCTCGTCGAATGCTGCCTGCTGTATTTCTTGAACGAAGAAGTTACGGTTCATGATTATGCCTCCCTCTCGGAAGAGGTCTGCGTACGTGGCGAGAACGGTTCCAGCTCAGTGGACCCGTCGTCGCTGCGAAAATCAAGATCAACTTCATCAGACTGGACCCATCCTCCTGGCGCGCAACATTTGTAGGCTTCTTGAAAGAGAGGGCTGTCCAGTCTTGGATACCACCCAAGATGTAGCGGGCATGAATAAAGTCAAAATGATCGGCATGGTAAACTTGTTATCTATATACACCACCTTTATTTTAGCCCTTAGCATCACGAATCTTATTCGTAGTACATACCCACATAGAATCACGCTGAAAGTGGAGTAGAAACGCCTTAGATGATTACCTAGGTAGAGCCAAGTGCTGGCTCGCAAAAGGTGAGGCACATGTTACCTTGGGTACTTTGGAATATGTAATGCATCATGCGAAGCAGCGACATCGCAGAGAAACGAGGCTCCGGCTGTACAACTTTACAAGGCGATAGCCACGCGGCTCGATGTTGAGGGTGACTGACCAACGTCGCACTATGGTGGACGTGGCTATAGATACCTCATCTAGGTGACTGGAGACCTCAGTAGATGCTGGAATAGAAATGGAATCTATATCTTTGCAGAATTCGCATGGACATTCAACAATCGTTGCGAGCTGGAGCCTTCACGAAGAATGATGGACGTCGGACGAGTTTGGCAAGACGGCAATGAAATGAGTGAACGAGGCTAGGTAGCCAGGTAAGTACACTCTGCTTCGAAAGAAATAGAATATGAACAGGACTGTGTTAGCCTCTCCCGTATTACTCTCTTTGGCTCTGAATCGCTCTGAAGTTACAGCGTCAAGCATCATGTACGTGCGTATCGTGATCAATGAGCCAATGCCTTCTGGCCTCCGCGATGGCCCGGCGAAGCTCGATTCGCGACTGAACGAATTCGAGAAAGACTTTCAAAAGCCGAAACCACTGATCCTCGCTGTATCCCAGCGGATAATATTCTTCAGCCTCCGCCACCGCCATCTCCTGCTGCCGTTCCCGGTTCTCCAATAGATCGTTCAGTGCATGGAGCGCCGTCTGCATTGCCGCCAAAAAGGGCGCCTCTATGTCCCTATATACGACTGCAAGTGGCTCAGACTGCCCACTCGACACATCATCAGCGCCGTTCAAGGGGCTGCGCGTTTCCGGAGACATGATGCTTGGTTCGTCAACACCCTCCATGATGGGTTCCTCGCGTTTTGGCACGGGGAGGATTCGCACGGACATTGCTTCCTTTTCGTCGTGTTTTGGCTGTGAGATGAGGGTGGGCTGCTTCTGCACTATTTGTTTTGTATCGTGACTCTTCTTTTGCTGCATAGTGAGGTCTTTTTCTGTATGTTTTGTCGAGCTGATGTGCTATAGAGCGTGATCAGAAGAATGTATGTTTGGACTGTGATCTGTTTTTTCTTTTGCCCTTCTCCGAATTCAACAATTAGGGGAGAAGATGGGGGTGTATAAATAGACGCGAGTTTTGTATGTGCGTAAGTATGTGTGTGCCTGTTCGGACACACACTCGTCTGTATACTTTGAACGGCTCATGATCCCGTCGTGTTCACAACATCAAAGCTCTTTTGTCAACCTTGGATGTCTTGTTTTGCAGTCTGGCCTCCATGTGGCAGCTCGTCGGCGCTGCTGAATCCTTAACTCTGGATGTACCCGTGCAACCGCATCAGACCTCCACCCAAGTTGCGTGTACAAAGTGTTGTTGCGCCACATTTGAACCATAAGGTCGGTCGAGGTGAGAACGGAACGTGAAAACGGTTCTACGCGCCGCTTGCCGTCCATATTGCTACTTTCCGCCACGTATACGTTGAAACATAGATCAAAGAAGGGAACAAAGATGAGTACCTCGGATTGAGACCTCCCCCCCTTCGCTCCTCCAAGCAGAATCCCACCCATCATGACGCTTCCAGTCAAAAAGCCAGCCATACCGAATTATCTGCCACACACTCGCACAGATGTTTTCCGTCAGGCGTGATGACTGAGCACAGGCGCATCATGCCCCGTTCGTTCGTCTTCGCCGCTGGAACGGGAAGCTCTCATGTCAGGTAACGGGCATAAGAGTGCGCGCGCAGACAGGCGAACATCATAGCTTGCCCTTCCTCCTCACTCTTTTGTGAACCTTCCGAGCCTTTAGACTTCTGCGATCGCCCTGGAGCCTGCCTTCTTCCAGATATCTCCAATCTCGAAAAAAACAAAACGGCGTTTCTGAGGTTTGATCAATTATGTAACTACAAGACAATCAATCAGTCTTGCTGCCGACTGTCGGGCGGCTGCAGCGTCGTGTGGTCGTTGATCCTGTGGCTGTTGCTGGATTCCTGATGATGCCTAACTAAGGGGTAATGCCCAAGTGTAGCAGTCATTTTGCAGCAGTAGAAGGGGGCGAATATACTCGTAGCCGTAGAAGTGGAGCCCAGGACATGATATCATCAGTACGGTGGGCCAGAAGGTTCTAGATGGTTGCCAGAGTCCTGTGGGTCACCAGGCCCCTCCTATTAGTGGATCACCCCCTCTATTCTAGAATCCCACACCCCTGTCGCGTAGGTAGGTACCTTTCGCTCTTGACCGCTCTTGACGGGTCAGCAGAACAGAACTTCTTGCTTGCTTCTTTCAACTGACCAACAATCATCAACAGCAACAACATCACCTTGCCTTCATGTCATCAGTAACAACTAAATCTTTATTATATCAATACCTCTTATCTGAACTCAATCATCCTGATGTCTTTTAATCCCTCTTCTGAGCTTCCCGCGGGTTACTCTCATTGTTCCCTCCCACGGCGCAGCCCTTGACGAGCACGATGGAGGTCAAATCGAAGATTTGCCTGCCTCTGTGCGATTTGCCACTCTTGACGAGCTTCTTGCCTTCTTATAGCAATGGGGCCAGTCTGTGTTCACATGTTTCTCTTGCCGTTCTTCAGTTACATTCCGTTCTGTTGGTTACTTAGGCATCTGGAGAGATCGCACGAGACATCCGAAGTTCAACATATCGGAGGCCAGTTTGGGCATTTATTAGTTAAGGAGGTCGAGGGAGCCGACTGAGGAAAGAAAAGGAGAGAAGAAGGGGAGTTGGGTTTTTGTCATAGTTTTGGGCTTAGTTCCTGTCGTGAGGACAGAGTATTGAGTCTCTTCCTACTTTCTCACTTCAGTCTGGTAGATCGTGTCAGATCTATCAGTCGTTCTTCCCTTACCCTATCTCAGTGAGCTGAGATTCTTTTCTTCGTCCATCTGGGCACCCGTTCGACCTTGACCCGGGTTTCCAGCTTTTCCAGCCATCTGATTTCAATTTTCAACAGACCACCTCCAGGCTCCATCATCCCGTCATCCCATCGCAGTTCCTCGTGAAGCTTTGTATGTAACGCCATTCTTCTCATGTACGAAGCATTTGCGCCTACGGCTAACGATATGCGAAGCGCGTCTACAGTGTTCTCACCATGGATCGTGCCTCTAATGCAGTCCCTGAGTAAGCTTTTGAGCCATTGCAAACATTTGACTCTTACGAAGACGCGATCGAGTCAGCCAAGCAGCTAGCTTCAATGCAAGGCTACAGTCTCGCAGTCCAGCGGCGGACGAAAAATTCCGAGGATATTGTAAGCTCTGTTTGTTTACGCTGCTCGAAGGCATCCAAATACACCCCTCACGATACCGGCACGCACCCCTCGAAGAAGAGGCACACGAAAACTCGCAAAGAGTCATGCCCTTTTCGACTTCTGATCGCCCGTGATGATCAAAACCGCTGGTTAATTACGCCCTCACCATGCGGATGCGAGGGAACATTCCCACGACCCGGATAAGTTTGGATCGTTTGCCGCCGACCAAGGGAAGATTGTGAGAAGGCATGCGGCCTTCATTCTCATTCAGTGGAACTCTCGCGTGAACATCTTTCAGATCCTTGCAAGCCTCCAACAGACAAAGGATCGTGATACTTGGCTCTTGAGGGGCCAGAATATCGCAAACTTCCTTCAACCTCACAATCGAGCTAGGCTTGGGGGACGAATGTCGATTGAGTGGCTCATTGATGAGCTTCGCGATAATCCAAATTTTGTCTCAGCCTCTTGCACTGATGATGATGGCCGGATTCAATGCCTCTTCATCGCTCCACGAAGCGGCATCGATCTTCTGAGGAAGCATCCGGACGTACTGCAGTTTGACTGCACGTACAAGACCAACAAGTTCAAAATGCCTCTTCTGAACATCAGCGGCATTACGAACACGAAGAAAACATTTTCGGTTGCTGCTGTATTCTGACCCAACGAGGTCGAGAGCACCTACGCATGGGCTCTGAGTCAATTGCGCCAGCTGCTACATGATGAGGCTATTCCTGGCCCTCGCATTATGTGCACGGATTGGGAGAAAGCGATCATCAACGCTCTGAGCAAGATGGAGCCTTTCAATGAATGTCCCTTGCACATTTGCCGCTGGCATGTTAACTCCAATGTTCTTGCGAAGACGAAGGGGTATTTTGGCCCTGCAAGGAAGGGGCCAGACGGGAAGATAGTCTGTGATCCCCTGTTTACGGACTTCCTTCACGCATTCTCCCAACTGACTTACGAAGAGCGACTTCAGGAATTTCAAACTCATGGTTGGCCCCCTGCCGCAGTCAATTACTGCCTCAAGACCTGGATTCAGCCGTGGGCCGAGCACTTTGTGACCGCATTCATTGATCAGCACTGTCATTTTGGCCTCACAACGACGTCGTCGGCTGAATAAATGCACGCAGGTACCAAAAGGCACATTTCTGGCAGCACAGGACATCTCCGATCAGCAACGGATGGCCTTGTCTCGTTCCGGAAGGCGCAGAGCGCTAGAATACGCGCGGAAGAGACTTTTGTTAGCGGATGGCTTGGTACTGACACGCTGGGTGTCTTGTACTCAGAGCTGAGGGGTAAAGTGAGTGAGAATGCTCTTTCCTTGGTTAACAAGGAGTTAGGGTCGCTTCAGAAGCCCAGGCCCGGAGTCGCGATGCCTTCTTTGCCATGCGATTGCGGGATTAGCATTGGTATGGGCCTCCCTTGTCGGCATCGCCTCTTCCAATACCAGGAATAAGACATTCCAATCCCTCTTGAAGCCGTAGATCGATTCTGGTGGCTCGACCGGACGCGGCTTTTGACCGGAGATGATCTCCCTCTTGGACGGTACGATCCCTTAATCGTCAAGGGCAAGGGGAGGCCGAAAGATAGTCTTGGCCTAGGCACACGACCGCATCGGCGCGACCCGATGCTGCTTGGCAGAGGGTCACAGAGCTCTGAATCAGGAGCGCAATGAAGCATTGTAAAATTCTTCATCCGCGCCGTCATCATCGGCGCTTCAACCAGCGCCTTCAGTTCGGAACCGAAAGCGACGTCTTCCACATCCGGAGTTTGCTGTCCCAGATGCGCCTAATTCGCCTTCCACGACCACGAATGCTTCGGCCACAACACAACCAAGGCTTTGGAGTGGCTGGGCGTTCATGGGGATACGTATGAGGCTGGTACGCAGATGCCTCGCGCGTCTCAACGAATGGCGCCACCGTTGGAGGACCCAGAGGCGCCATTCTCACTGGGAGACCCGGGAGACATCATCTTAGGAGATAGTGAGGGCCTAGCAATTGAAGTCGAGGGTGACGTTACCAATGAAGTGGAACATGAGGCTGACATTGCAGCTCATATTCACAATGACACAGGAGGCGATGACGTCGCCACTTGGGAGTATTAGGATGGTGTTTTGCAAGAACATGAGGAAGTCTATTAGGCATTTTGTGTTTATTTTCAAATTTATTTACCATTTTCGAATCCACACTGGATCAATTGATCTTTGAAGCGTTTGCCCAAGTATCATGTGCGGAATAGTCACGTGTTTATGACAAACATCGCCGGTACCGGCGATTGGTTGCAACATGGTTACCCCTACATGATATTGCAACATGGATCAAGGTCGACGCTGAGGACGAGGCTGGGGTAGATGAAGGACGCTTGCAAACGACGCTTGTGTTTGTAGCACATAATCGCCAGGCCTGGGCGGACACTCGGCTGTTACACGTCCAGATTTCAGAACGCAATGACGATACTCGTAGATAAGATCCTAAGGGGGGACAGATGCGAGTTGCGAACCTGGATATCCAGGGGTGCGAAGGCCGTTGCAAAGCAGCCGACTTTGATACTACATGTACTCGAGACGCTCGCACGCTGTAGATACCTAGTCACTGTGGCGCAACCGTGCGCCCCATTTTTGATTGATATAAGCTTAAATAAAGACCGGCTCGACAGAGTCCTTGTTACGTCGGTCGTCCGTCCACCTGGCACCACTTCTGCGCGGGACAGTGGAGGCTGCTGCCGGTTTCTCTTCAGTTTAGTATCACCAGAGGCTACAACTGTCAACTATGGCACCTAGCAACGGCGAAGAGACAGTCCAGATGTATCGTGCCATGGCTCGCTTCGTCTCTGCGTCTTCGTGGTCGCTTGACATGGGGCATGCCTCGGCCCCGGAATTGACGGCCCTTGGCTAAGTGGCCAACATGTCCAGCGTTAGAGCACAAACATTGTCGAGCATTGTAGCTCCGCTTGTGTCGCTTGTGTACCGCGAGTTCATGAGCCGTAGGTAGCCAGGCGGAAGGTGTACGCCGTAATGGCATGCGGCGCCAGACTCCAGTAGGGTTTGTCTCCTCACGGATGAGGGGAACCAAAGAGAAACAGAAGGGTAAAGTGAAAAGGAAAATGGAAGCCAAAAGTCCGGATAGCCTTGAACTTGACCCCACGTCTTCAGGTGGTGATAGGTAGCCTCTAGCTCGTGGCACACTGAAGTGCCAAGATGACTGATCATCAGCCGGCGCGGTGACAGGAAGTGGCGTCTGCAATCCTTTGCATTATTACCGCCCTAATCGCACGATAATTTACTGCGACTTGAGGTATGTACTGCAGTTGAAGCAACTCCTCATCGTGTTCGCGCTACTTGAACCGCAGTCGAATCTTGGACTGCTATTTCTGGAGGCCTAGATCAAACTGTCTGAGGAATGACCGGCTGCCCGAGATGGCATAATACGCAATGGCAAATGTAAAGTACACGGTTGCGGCAGACGGCATTTTGATGAATGTCGGCCTCACTACGCTCGATGAAGGAGGAGAGGAGATGAAGATTCGATGTCGCATGGCCGAACTCATCTTGGCCATATTCTGTCTAGTTATGTATAGTTAGTGGAATTGCAATTTGGCAGTGGTGCAGGTGGTACGGTGGCATGGTAGGTGTGCTGTGCAGGTTTCACATAGACGTAGACGAACAGAGGTACCGTATCGACTGGAAAAGTTCACCACAACCCGTGGATACCGCTAAGGCCATTCTAGCCCGATCCGGTTAGTCATTTC
>SRPQ01000042.1:0-67178 GCA_018360075.1 Claviceps cyperi
GGGGGTGGACTGCTGTTAGGGCTACAGCAGGTTATACAGCCAAATCATAACAGAAGTGGGCGAACGTGGTCCGTGCACCGTTGCCGAGAAAATTGTGTAAAGGAGAGAGTTGTATAGGTACATGCAAACAACGGACAGAGCAGTTACGGGTAACCGTCACAGCTGCCACCAGCGCCCCTCAGCCATGTCACGTGACCGCTGCAGATTCTGTGCAGCCCCGCGGAGTATCAGGCTCTACGCCACGAATTAATGGTGGCGCATAGGTTTTCCTCCCTGCACTAGGGTTTTTCCTGTGCGGCTTATGTAATAGATGTACTAGACATTAGGCACACCTATCTAGAGCAATCGAATAATAATAAAGCAGGACTCGACCAGAAAGAATGAAGCGCGTCCCAAGACTTCATTGACTATCTAAAAATGATCGTGGTAATCACCCAGTTCATATCAGGTAAAACCCTTCATCCCACAGCCAACAAGGGTATGATGATTGGCTGATGAGGTAAGCGAGAAAATACGAACTCGCCCCGAAGTCGGCCCCATTTTCTAAGGTGTAGGTACATAATGTAGCATGGGGTCTTCACTGGGGGACGAAACAGATTGTTCAAGAAGTTCCGAGTTCAAGGCGTCGGTTACGTTGGGACTGTTCTCCGTTCCAGAATATACACGAATGTCCACCGAATGAGCTACATAGGTACTCCGTACAGAATATGTACATACTCTACTCTGTATGTACATATGTACCTAGACCAAATCAGTGTGTCGCCCCGCATCGTGGCTTCCCGCGATACCTTTGTACGGTGGCACATGACATGACGCAAATGATGTGATGCTCCATCCTTCTCTCTTCTAGCCGCATCAATCACGATCAAGGTCCGGTAGCCGCCATGTCGCAACTCGACTCCCAACGTTTGTCTAACTCAAAATTTGCCTGGTACCAAAAGTTTGCTTTGGTTTCTCTTTTGTCCCCCTCTTGATGCGTTTCCTGAGCTTCTTCTGCCTCTGCTTCAACCGCCCCAGCCTCACGCGCATACACCACAATGGACAACGACGATAACGGCCCCTTGTACCTGGGCTTTGACTTGTCTACGCAGCAATTAAAAGGTAGCCAGCCATCTTCAGCATTCTTCTCCAATCTCTATTCGCCCTGACTATGCGTTTCTTCCACCATTTCCCATATACAACAATGGATTGCGTGCCTCTAACTCAGTTGTGCCCTCCGACCAGCCATAGTTGTCAACTCTCAGCTCAAGACAATTGCTCAAGCAAAGGTCGACTTCGACGGCGACTTTGCCCGCGACTATGGCATCCACAAGGGTGTGCACGTCCGCGATGAGACAGGAGAGGTATTCGCCCCCGTCGCCATGTGGATGGAGGCGCTGGACCTGGTGCTCGGTCGCCTACGCGACGTCATGCCCGTTTCCATGGGCCGCATCCGCGGTGTGAGCGGTTCTGGCCAGCAGCACGGCAGCGTCTTCTGGAACAACGAGGCCGAGGGACTGCTCTCCGGCCTGGATCCGAACAAGAGCCTCGTGTCGCAGCTCAAAGATGCGCTGGCGCATGAATGGTCGCCGAATTGGCAAGATCAGAGCACACAGAAGGAGTGTAATGCGTTTGATGCCCTGTTGGGGGGGAGAGAGTCACTCGCTGAAGTGACTGGTAGCGGTGCCCATCATGTGAGTGCACCTTGTTGCATTTTTGGGGGCTTCGTTTAGATTTTGTATTCATCGGTGGTCCTTTTCTTTGGGGAGGGAGGTTTGACACCAATACCAAGGCGGGTTTGAGGATTGCTATGTTAACAATGCAATCGAACAGCGCTTCACAGGCTCGCAAATCATGCGGTTAAGACAAGCGCTTCCCCAAATGTACGCCAACACGAGTCGCATATCCCTCGTATCATCCTTCCTCGCCTCCCTACTCATCGGGTCGATCGCGCCCCTCGACGTCAGCGATGTGTGTGGCATGAACCTCTGGGACATACCCAACCAGCGATACAGTTCGGACCTTCTCGGCCTAGCCGGTGGCGGGCACGATGGCGCTGAGCAACTTCGCCAGAAGCTCGGAGAGACGGATATGGACGGCGGGCACAGCCTCGGCAATATCTCGTCCTACTTCGTGCGCAGATACGGCTTCAGCTCGGACTGCCAGATCGTTCCCTTCACTGGCGATAATCCAGCGACCATTCTTGCGCTTCCGCTGCGACCCCTCGACGCCATCGTGTCCCTCGGAACCTCGACCACTTTTCTCATGAACACGCCTACGTACCGACCCGACGGATCTTATCACTTCTTTAATCATCCCACCACAAGCGGGCACTACATGTTCATGCTGTGCTACAAAAACGGCGGCCTGGCACGGGAGAAGGTGCGCGATGCGCTGGTACCCGCTGCCCAACCCGGCAGCAAGCAACAGCCTGACTGGGACGAGTTCAATAGCGCTGTCCTCAATACACCTCCTTTGGGTGTTACCAAGGAGGGCGACAAAGTCAAGCTCGGACTGTATTTCTATCTTCGCGAGACAGTACCCAACATCCGCGCCGGCACCTTCCGCTTTGACTGTAACACAGACGGCAGCCATCTCCAGCAGATCAAGGAACCCTGGTCTCGCCAACTTGATCCCCGAATCATAGTCGAGTCCCAGGCGCTATCTATGCGGCTGCGATCGCAAAACCTGGTGCATAGCCCCAGAGACGCGTTGCCCGCGCAGCCGCGACGCATCTACCTCGTCGGAGGGGGGTCAATGAACCCCGCCATTGCGCGCGTCATCGGCGACGTACTCGGCGGCGCCGACGGTGTATACAAACTCGACGTGGGCGGCAGCGCCTGCGCGCTCGGTGGCGCGTACAAGGCGCTGTGGGCGTTGGAACGAACCCAAGGCGAGACATTTGACGAGCTGATTGCGCAGCGGTGGAAAGAGGACGGTGCGATCGAGCGCGTCGATGAGGGTTTCAAGAACGGCACGTACCAGCAGTATGGCAATGTGCTGGGTGCGTTTGAAGAAATGGAGAAGCGGCTGCTGGCCGAAGAGAAATAGTGAACTGACGAAAGGAAATCCCATTTGTATTGCTGTATCCCTACATGATAGATGGCGAAACTGGAAAGCAATTCGAACCAAAAACAAAATATAATCGTGTATAAAAGGGAAATGTTGCATCCGAGTATCTGCCCATGGCCTCTATCGAACGTATTTCCCCATGAATCGTCTATGGAAATCTGATCGCAGCAAGTCCTATGATTCGGTTAGCATCCTTCACTTGAAGCCCCAACTCGCCCTTTCAACAAAACGGCTCTGGAAAACACCCCACGCCTATACCTTGCGAATGAAACAAAAAGGACGTAACAAAGGCAAAGTGAAACACAAAAAAGGGGGACCACTCGATACTCACATTGACAAACTCCTTCTTCTTCCCCTTCTCTTCCGTCCCCCTCGCCTGATTCTTAAACACCACATCATCATCCCACCGCCTCTTCATAGTAAAATCCGGCTTATTCAACAGCGGATTCCCCAGCGCAATATCCCTCTCCCGCGCCTCGTCCTCCGCTTTCACCCGCTCTGCTTCCTCCCTCTTCTTCTTCTCTTCGCGCTCCCTCCTCACGCGTTCTAGTTCCCGTGCTAGCTCCGCCTCTTCGTCGTCTTCGCTGTCTGAGGAGCTGCTGTCGTTGTCTGAGGCTTCGTCAGAGTCATCCGCGTCTACGGCCCGTGATTCTTCCAAGATGCGCCGCCGCTTGGCGTCATAGTTTTCTTGGCTGGTACTGGAGCTGGCGCTGCCGCGGGAGCTGGGCCGTTTGTTTTGTGGGTGGTTGCTTGTTGTTGACGCGGCTGTGGCGCGGGCTTCGTCGTCGGCGTCGGCGTCTTGGAGGAGGGGGAGGGGGTGGCTGCCCTTGATTTTGCTGAAGTGGGCAGCTTCGGCGGCGAAGAGTTCGGCGGCGAGATCACGCGTGGGGTTTTCGTCGGCGTCGCCGCCTTGGCCGGCTTGGCGGAACTTGAGCTGTGTGTAGGCGGGTAGAAGGCGTTGGTGGTAGGCTGGGCCGCGGAGGGCTTCTTTGCCACGGGCCTGATGGCGAGGTTAGAAGAAGGGTGTTGCGCGGGGATAAGGGGGTTTTGGATGAGTACTGGGTCAAAAGTTGGTCTGTGGGCGGTGGTCATGGTGGCTGAGGACGGAAATTCGAGGACTTGAGACGGAAAAGGTGAAGTGGTGAGGTTTGGACTTGGGATTTCGATAACGGAGATCGGAGTGACGTTGCACGATGGCCAATCACATTACGATGGTGGGGCTGCTGCACTCATCTTTCATCTTTCAAGAACATGATGTGGCAGGCTGGCAGATTCATGAACACTTAACTTCTTGCACGTTGACTAGATTCATTGGTACATATTTGCAAGGCCACGGAAAATTAACTTCAAGTGTGAGTCTGGATGCCTTTTTGTCGTCGTATCTTTCGCGTTCAATGGCGAATGCGCTGCATGCCGATGTTGATGAGATCTCATGTGAGGTCCAACTCATAGGGAGCAGACACACAAGCACAATACATATGCGCTGTGATGGCGAGCGCATGGCCAACATTGCATGAATAGGGCGTTTGGCGTGCAATTCAGAAAATCACCTTACACCTGAATCTAAGTGCTCATTGAAACAACCAGGTCCATCTGCACATAGCCATTCAGTCCACGGGCGCCGGATCGTACGTGGAGCCCAGGGTAGCCAAGGCGACGGATAAGCAATATGGAAGCAATCGAAGAGACTCTGAGTAGCCTGCCTAGCTCAGACTGCCAGGACCCAATTGGGATATGGATCATGTGGTGAACATAGGTAGATGTCAAGCATGGTGATACTGACTTGGCAACGGGTGCAGGGAATGGACAGAAGTCGCCAAGTCGGCTGTGTCAATCAATGCTAACTTATCTTCGATCACACGCAGAACAAGTCAGGCAGTAATCATACTGAATTCGAGTGCAAGTCGGGCACTTTTGTCTCGCTCGAAAACATGCTTCGCATGCGCATGCCGCTTGCTTTACCTTGGTACACACCCAAGTGACGGAATCTGCTGTGCCTGCCTGTACAGTATGTAGGAAGTTACCTGTACTCCGTACATTCGTAGAACTTCCACCGCCCGGCAGAAATTCCCACCACACGTCACTCACTTGAGCAACACCATACCACACCAAGACCGAGTGAGAGGAGAAAGTGAAAACAACACCCACCCAAAAAAGGCCCAATCGAACAAAAAATTGAAAACAGACCTCAACAGCTAGAGACCACCACTGCCTGAGACGTCCATTGCCAACCGCACCCCTCTGTGCCTATCATGCCTCGGGATGCAGAGCCCTCTCTCAATGAGAGGACGTTTCTCACAAAAGCCCTGCAAGAGGGCCTGCGGCTAGACAACCGCAAATTCGAACAATTCCGACCGATAGAGCTTACCTTTGGAGATGACTATGGCGTTGCGGACGTCAAGTGTGGGAAAACAAGGTAATCCCCCTCCCCCCTCTTTTTACGCAACCTTTTCTCCATTCTACACCAGAGGCATGCAGGCAAAGCCCTCGGGTTCAATTCTGCCTCGTCTTTGTCTACTGGTATTATACTTCCCTTTCTTTTGCAACGAAAAAGACAAGTCGGAATCAGAATACCCGGTCTCATGTTGAAAAATAAAAAAATAAAAAAATACAGAGTCGTCGCCAAAGTCTCAGCAGAAGTCACCGTTCCCTTCACAGACCGCCCCTTTGACGGCATCTTCTCCATCGCATCCGAACTCAGCCCCATGGTCGCCCCGTCCTTTGAGGTCCACCGGCCCACGGAACAAGAGGTCCTCTTGTCACGAATGCTTGAAAAGACGATTCGTCGCTCCGGAGCGCTGGACACGGAGTCGCTATGCCTTATTGCCGGGCAGAAGTGCTGGTCCGTTCGCGCGGATCTGCATGTGCTGTCCCATGATGGGAACTTGCTCGATGTGTCGTGTTTCGCCGTCATTGCCGCGCTGAGACACTTTCGGAAACCGGAGAGCTCGATGGAGGGGGAGACGTTGACGGTGTATACGCCCGCGGAGAGGGAGCCCATGCCATTGAGCTGGTTGCATTCGCCATTCTGCGTGACGTTTAGCTTCTTTGGGGAGAAGGGTCGTGGGGAGGACCAGCATGAGGAGGGGGAGCTGGTCCTGTTGGATGCGACATGGTTAGAGGAGCAGTTGAGAGTGAGCAGCTGTACGTTTAGCTTGAATAAACATGGCGAGATTTGCCAGGTGAGCAAGCTTGGGGGGGCGGATGTTGATGCGCCTGTATTTGTGCAGTGTGCGCAGATAGCGTTGGCCAAATCCAAGGAATTTACGGACCTGGTGGATAGGAAGTTGCTCGAGGATGCGAAGGGGAGAGATAAAGGGGGTTTGTTGGCCGAGCTCAAGTCTGAAAATGATAGGTGAGGGGACCGGACGTGATGAGATAGGTGGCACAGATGGGCGGTACATAAGGAGTAGGAGCAACCGGGACGGCAGGGCACCAAATGGCACTGTTACTGCCGATGACGACTGACGCGGATTCAACTTATCGGAACTGAGTTATTACGAGAACATAACGACGCATTTACGGCACAGGCGTGTGGAGGCATACATTGGTAGAGGCTTGATACCCCCTGCTTCAAGAAAGGCAATGCGCCACGTCTATGCCTGCTCCTATCCAAGCGCATGCAAAATTTCAATTGCGCCCATGCGCCAAACCTTAATAAAGAACTCCATTACTTGTGAGATGCTGCACACGCAGTGTAGAATAAAGTAAAGCACACCACCAACACCAAGACACGAAAGCACGCGTACTAGAGCATGGATTTCTCATCATCGCATGACAGGCGGCCGTGACTCCTTGTTCCATTGTACGCGCGTTCTCACCCAGTCAACGGCTTCTCTTACGCCGTCCCCAGTCAGCGCGCTTAGGGACAAGACTCTAGAATCACGAATGCTGCTCGCCTTGTCTCCCTCCATGACCTTTTTGACCAGTCCCTCTTTAATGCGTATAGTTTCCACGCAATCCTCCCTGTCCTGCTTGTTGGCGAGTATCAACAACGGCACGCCTTCCGTTTCAGAATGCTGCAGCACGTCCTCCAAAACCAGTCTGCACTCTTCTAATCGGCCGTTGTCATCCTCGAGAGTGCCATCACCAATGTCAGTGCTGTCGATGATGAAGACAATGGCATGGCAGCTGGCGTAGTAGCTCTGCCACAGGTTGCGCAGTGACAGCTGACCTCCAACATCCCATAACTTCAGGTACATATCGGGGAGGGTGATAGTCGAGACATTCTGGCCGACAGTAGGGACGGTCTTGAGCTTAGGTTCCGGCGCATGGGGGAGGTACATGGACTTGACTTGTTCGTGGAACGTGGTTTTGCCGGCGTTGTCGAGCCCGAGAAGGATGACAGAGTATTCTGCGTCATGCAAAGACAGGGTTAGTGGAGGTGCCACAAAATGCTCAACGGGTGCAGGAAGCGGACCTTCTTTGCTGGTGGCATAACGATACAGGCCCTTGGCGAGATGGTACATGGTGAGACTGGCTGGGCTATTGCTTCGGCATGGAGGCGAGGCGGGGCGCGCTGGTCAAGAACGCGCTCGAGGTGTATGGGCTATGTGGCGTGCTGCGGCGAGCGAGGGCCTCGTAGGCGGATGACGGGTCGCAAGTATGTATGTATGCAGTCTGTAGAGCGCGGGTGAGGATGTCTCAACTTCAAGTGTTTACTTAGGTACTCCGTGCATATGTAAAACTATTCCGCAGGCGGCAGCATCCAGCCTACATATTATCCACGGAAGGAGCGAAGGACAGGATGCCGAAGAAGACCAGGGTGGCCCTTTCCCCGGATTGAGTGTCACAACTTACAACTTACAACTTACAAGCCTTGATTTCTGTACGGAGTAACGCGGCCACCTGCATGCGCCACTTGTACCAGCCAGGTACATGTACGTAGCTGCCCGTTCCGAGCTCAGGACACCTATAGACTATGAAGCATCAAACTTTATTGCTCATCAACATCAACACCTCGGCTGCGTCCATCTTGATACATCTTGCCTCCTGTCTTTGTCCTACTTTCTCGCCCGCCTTCGACTCGACCCGTCTCCGCCGAAGCGAATCCATGACCGGTCTGCCCCCGCCGTGAGGCTCACGCAGGAGCTTGCGAAGCTCCATCCACTGCCGCCTCATCTGCATGATCACGCATCTTGTTCTAACTTCTGCGCGACCATTGTGACCTTACCGCCTTCGTTCTGCCATAGAGGCCCGTTCAACGTTCAGTCAATCCCTTCGCGCATTGTTCGCATTAAGCTGTTGCTTGTCTGCCAATCATGCAGCTGGGTACTACCATCGCCGATATGGGCGCCGGCCTTCTCCGTACGTCGGATTGCGTCTTGCTTCACCATGCGATTGGCCGATGAATATGGGAGACACCGGACTGACCTGCTCACAGGGCGAGAGGCAAGCGACAGTGAGGGTTCGTCGAGCCCCAATACGATGCGATTCGGCCTGGAGCTATGGAGGCACCCGTGATAGAGAATGCAAAAGACTAACTAGAGATGATAGAGGGTGACGGCGCGCAAAAGGAGTTCTTCGCAGCGTGGACTTTGTTCATCGCCATCATGCTGTTGATTGCCGCCTTCTTCACGAGCTACATGCTTCAGATCAAGAAAGTGACGGCGATTCATGAAACGGTGATATCAATCTTTGCAGGTTCGTGTGTCTACCCCAGGGCTCTTGAAAACCACGTCGCCGCCCCATGGTCTGACTGAGTGAGCTGACACCAGATGGCGCCTTGTCGCGTGTATAGGCATGACGGTCGGATTGATCCTCATTGTTACCTCGGGCGACTCAATACGAAATCTCATCAACTTCGACTACCAGATCTTCTTCAACCTTCTACTGCCGCCCATTATCCTGTCCTCGGGCTACGAGCTACACCAAGCCAACTTCTTCCGCAACATGGGTACCATCTTGACATTTGCCTTTGCAGGCACCTTCTTGTCTGCCGTAGTTATTGGCCTGATCCTCTATGTTTTCGCCCTCATTCCCGGATCACTGACCATGTCCTTTGTCGACGCCATCTCTGTGGGAGCCACGCTGTCCGCGACCGATCCCGTGACGATTCTGGCCATCTTCAACACATACAAAGTCGACCCAAAACTGTACACCATTATCTTTGGTGAATCCATTCTCAACGACGCCATTGCGATTGTCATTTTCGAAACTGCACAAAAATACAACAAAGGCGAGGCCTCGAGTTATGGTATTCTGAGCTTCTTTGAAGCCACGGGTATCTTCTTGCTCGTTTTCTTCACCAGTTTGCTGATTGGCGTTGTGGTCGGCGTTGGCACCGCTCTTCTTCTCAAATTCACCTACCTTCGACGCTACACTAAGATCGAAAGTTGTCTCATCTTCTTGATTGCCTACGCTACCTATTTCTTCTCGCACGGCATACATCTGTCTGGTAGGCATATACTCCAAACTCATGGCAATATCTCGTTTCTTCTCTCTGTAGTACCACAGTCGCCAAAGCATTGGAAGTTGTGGCCATATGCACTAATCATCTTCACTAGGTATCGTGTCTTTGCTATTCTGCGGTATCACACTGAAACACTATGCCTACTTTAACATGTCTCGAAGAACTCAGCTTACCACCAAATTCATCTTCCAGATCACCTCGCAGCTGTCGGAAAATTTCATCTTCATCTACCTGGGCCTGGCCCTATTCACTGATAACGCGTTGTCGTTTGAGCCCCCTCTCATCATTGTCACCATTCTGGCCGTTTGTGCGGCTCGCTGGGTGGCTGTTTTCCCACTATCCAAAGCCATTAATTGGTTCATCCGATATCGCGCTCGTCGCCGCGGCCTCGAGGTCGGCGACGAGCTGCCTTACAACTACCAGGCCATGTTGTTCTGGGCTGGACTTCGCGGGGCCGTCGGTGTTGCCTTGGCCGCCCTTCTCACCGGCGAGAACGCCTACCCACTGCGCGCCACGGTGCTGGTTGTGGTGGTGCTCACTGTCATCATTTTCGGCGGCACCACGGCCCGCATGCTCGAGATACTGGGCATACGGACCGGCGTAGTCGAAGAGATTGATAGCGATGACGAGTTTGACATTGAAACTATCGCAGGCGGTCTGCATGCCAAACGCTCTGGTGCAGGTGTCGGCTATGCGCCACATCGCAACGGCAACATTTCTCTTGGAAATTTGGAGGATGGACGCTCGGCCAGCTACGTCTCTGGCCACCGATCGCCGCATCTTGGCGGAACAGGCAGCGGTCAAAGCCGCAAGAGTTCATCAGGACGCGCAGATCTCCTCAGCCGTCCCATTGACGACTCGGACTTGGATTTTGAAGACAACGATATTGACATATCTGATCTCCCGCCTCCTGCGCGTCGCACCCGCGCCAATCCTCAGCTAGCAGCGGCAGATTCTTACTCGCCCCCAGACGGCGCACTCCTCAGTCCTCCGGGCGAACCATCCACCAACACCCCCATCACCAGTGCCACTGGCGCGATCCGCCAACTATGGAGCGCCGAGGACCCAGCCGGTCTGTTCAGACAACTAGACGAGGATTTCATCAAGCCGAAGTTACTGCTTCACGGTGATGCACATAACAGGAATGGCGGTGGCGGAGGCCCTGCGCACTAAATGATGTTTACGCTTCAACGATACCAAAGAGAACGAGAATGTAAGAACACGTTCATATAAGTACATGTATGATGCTGTACTCTAGAGATGAGTGCAATACATTCTGAATTTTGACACAAAAAGTATAGTCCATTGGTTAAAATGCAAGACAAGAAAGGCGTTTATATCCTTGTTCTTCGTTCTTCTCTATCACGATTTCCTTCCAATTTCTTCCCTCCATCCGTTTCTCATGATGTCATGTTACATTTACCAAGAACACGTTCAAACAGGCAGGATGCTCCTTTGGCCATGTTGGAAATGGCACCCAGAATGAAAGCAAGTAGACAACCCAGTGTACCTAGCTATGCAGGGATGCCGTCCTGAAAACTTCAAGTACACATCGGACTTGCGGCATGTAGTGTGTGTGTCTTGTCCCTGGCAGCAGCTTAAGTGCCAAATCCCTTTACCAGGTACACAGAGCATGTGTCTGGGTTTTTTAATAGAGTGAGGCCCGTCCGATATGGGAGTTACTAAGAGTTCTACAATGCTGGGCGGTAAAGACAGGACAGGACAGAAGTCACCTGGATCTGGAGACTTAAGGGCTGGGGGCAATACAAGGTCAGTGACGGTCAATTGATTTCCCGATATACTTTTTCTGCTTCTCGTAAAGATCATTCATGGTTTTATGAGCAGCCAGTGCGTCGGCCGGCTCTGTTGGCTCAAAGTGTTAGGGGAGCTGGAAGTGACTGTGGCGCGATTTAGCGTGCTGAATCGCCTCACTCGGGCAGTCAAGTCAAGTCAACGAGATGCGAACGACGGTGTGGTGCGGTCTGTCCCCTCTTTCAGGGACAAAACGTGTGTGTAGTCATTAGGAAGGCCGAACCAGGTAAGTTCAATGCTGACTCTCTGGCTCGACAAGGTATTATATGTACAAAGTGTGCTCTTGTATCGTCTTATCCCATATCTTCCTCTTTATTCATCTTCCGTGCTCTTCCTCTGTATCTCGATATGTTCCCCCCTCCCCCTCCCCCTCCGCTCATCTCCATCTCGATTCCTACTCCTCATCTTATCTTGTTATCTTGTTTCCCAACACAGTCCACACACCCGCCTGAGCGCGTGATCGAGCTGCTTGAGGGGGAAGAGCCGCCATCCATATCAAAATCTACCACAGTCTTCTTCTTCGCCAAGAACTTCTTCATCTTGTTGTTGCACACAAAACACCTTCCTATAAGTTGCCCTTTCTTCGTGCCCCGCGAGCATGCATGCATGCGTGCGTGGAATTAAAAAATAAAGCCCGACTCAACCATAAAAAGAAGATAAAAAAAATCATGACGAATACTTGCTGATAAAGACCAGCAAAGAGTCTACCCTTTTCCCCAAGAAATGCCACAATACTGAAAACATGTCGCCGGGCCTCGGGCCCTGCCACGCGCAGCCCCAACTTAACCTCGTTGCTTCAACTTTTTTCATCCACAAAAAACAAACAAACAAAAATAATGGCAGCCAGCCACACACCCCGTACAGTTACAAGAAGAAAACCCGTGAATGCATGCTTGAGAAATCAAAGGAACTCTGAGAAAGAGGTGTAAGACAGACAACAATAAAACAAAAAGAACAAGACAGAGGATCCTATCGTCAAAGTGAACGACGATAGGAGGACCAGGAGGAATAGATGGAGGAACCGGACAAGAGAGGTCACAGAGCACGTTGAGCAGTGCCAGCAACGCATTTTTTTTGATTTAGCCACCAGGGGTTGCACTCCCACTCGATTGCCGTCGGTGAAGAGACTGAGATCGAGCTGGACTGGCCGCCGGGCGCGGCGTAGGAGACGCCTGACTAGTAGCTCGTTGTTGAGCCTGAGCTGCCTGAGCCGCCTTTTGCTGCGCCTGCTGCGCCTGCTGCGCCTGCTGCGCCTGCTGCTGGATCGCTGCCTGCTGCTGCTGCTGCTGACGAAGCAACGCCGCATACTGATGAGGACTGGTCGTGGCCGCGATGCTGTTGGCAAGACCGCTTTGTCCAGTCGTTCCGGCCGCTGAGTTCATGGCTGATTGTCGCTGCGCCATCATGGCTCGCGTCAGGTGCTCCGTGGCGAGTTGCCGCGCCTGCTCGGGTGACAGGCTCGGGTTCTTGGCCCTAAAGGAGCCCTCGAGTGCGGCAAGTTGGGCGGCAATGGCGGGCGGAAGCTGGTTGTGCATTCTTGGACCAGGAGAGGGTGTCATGGCGGAGGCAGGCATATGTAGACCGGTGGCTGGAGGCGGTGGAGAAGTGTGCCCGTTTGCAGTTGCATTTGCTGTAGCTGCACCATATTGGGCCATCATGGCTTGTGCGTTTGCCATGTAACTCTGCTGCTGGTTGATGCCATTGATGGCGTTCATACTGCTTATGCCATTCCTTAGCTGCGGCGAACTGTGTCCTACAACAGCAGCAGCTGCCATGTTAGCCTGCAGTTGCTGCTGGTGTTGCTGTTGCTGGTGTTGTTGCTGTTGCTGGTGTTGGTGTTGTTGGTGTTGGTGTTGTTGGTGTTGCTGATGTTGTTGCTGCTGATGTTGTTGCTGCTGATGTTGTTGCTGCTGATGTTGTTGCTGCTGATGTTGTTGCTGCTGATGTTGTTGCTGCTGGTGTTGCTGTTGCTGCTGTTGCTGTTGTTGTTGTTGCTGCTGATGTTGTTGCTGCTGTTGCTGCTGATGTTGTTGCTGCTGCTGTTGTTGCTGTTGTTGCTGCTGTTGCTGGTGCTGACCTTGATGAATCTGGGCTCGTTGCTGCTCAGAGATGCGTTGAGCCCGGAGCATTAGATTCGCGTCTGGTTGCTGGTTGGGCACCGGCATTCTCTGCTGGTTCTGCAGAGCAGCTTGGATTTGAGCCTGTTGGACCGCCGTCAACTGACTCGGCGCAGACAGGACGCCATTCATCTGCGCTTGCACGCCCACGCCTGCGACTCCAACCCCGGCGATCGGCGCCTGCATCGCCGTCCGGGGCCGTCCTTGCGCTGCGGCCGCAGCTGCCACTTGACTCGGTATATTGGCACGAGCAGCGACAGACGTGACGGTACCGCCGCCTTGAGGAGTAGTCGCTTTGGTTTGACGTTGGGCGGCCCCAACTGCTTGTCCGGTAGGCCCAGCTGACCCTATTACCCCCCCCGCTCCGGCTCCCCCAACCACTCCTCCCGTTCCTGCCTTTCCCCCTGCTGCTCCTGCGCCTGACTGCCCGGCTGCATTGGCCGTTTGAGTTGCTGCTGCCTGGCCAAGTGCCCGGGCTTGAAGGGCAGCTCGTCGCTGAGCATCCTGCCTCTGCGCGTATATAGCCATCTTTTCCGCCAAAGCTTGATCTCGTTCCCAGCGCAGGATGCTATATTCCCTTGGTGTCTTTTTCGGACGTTGCGTAATCGTATCGTTGCTTTTCTTAGTAACCGAGCTCTGTGCTGCCGAGTGCTGCTGTTTCTGAACAGTGGTCTCTCTCTTCTTGGCCAGCTTCCTCATTGCATCAATGAGCGTCAGGTGCTTTTGGTTCCGTCTCCTTTCAACACGAAGTGGCAAAGATTGCCTTCGGCGAATGGGCGTGACGGCGCCACCAGAGGCAGTGGCCTGCTGCACAGCCGTCTGATTTTGCTGAGTGATGACACGCTGTGCAGCCTCGATCCGAGTGTTGTATGCCTTGAAGTACTGAGTCTTTTGCATGTCCGAGGGAAGACCTTCGAGGTTGATCCATCTCTCAAAGCATTCCCACGGGCTTCGTCTCTCGGCTGCTGACTGGAATCGCGACTTGGTAGAGACCATGCTGGAAATCAACGACCAGTTGTACGAGTACTCCCGCACAAGACTGCGAAGCTCATCGTCTTCCACTACAGTCCACTGTGACGGTCCTCTACACTCGTAGAAGCTTTGTACAGGCATAGGATGCTCCGAAGGTGGCCTGAACTGATGTCCAGCGTGGAGACGGTCTCTAATATGCTTCGAGTCAGGATGGAACAGGGCGACTTCCTTGTTGAGAGGGGGAATTTGCGCGTCATCGTCACTGTCGTCGTTGTCCGAATTGTCGGCGTTGTTGCCATGAGGGACAACCTGATTGGCAACGAAGACAGTGTCTTGGTCGTCATCATCACTCGAATCCTCGTTCGTGTAGTCAAACCTGCTTCGTTTGCCAGGGGTCTTTGGAGCCATGACCCTCATCTCGCCCTCGACAAATTTGCTAAGAGGTAAAGCAGGCCGCCGCCAGTGTGTATCTGGATCATACTCTACATTGGCAAAATCCCCTAGAGGAACATCGAGGGGTGACCCATACATTGGGAGCTGATCGAGAAGGGCGTCAGACGCTGTTGTTTTTCGCAGTGCGAATACGACATCATCTTCCTGCAGAGCGAAAATGAGGGACGGTGCAACAGTTTCGGGGTAGTCTCTGACAGCCTCGTCCACTGCTCGCGGAGGTTCCAAGTCCTCGGAGTGGATGAGATCCGGCGTCGGATTACTCTCTGCAAAATTCCTTTCCATGTCGAGTGTTGAAACGCCTGTTTCTACCGATACCACTGCTGCTATCGCTGGTGAGGATGGCGACGATGGCGATAACGATGAAGACGACGATGGTGAAGATGACGGCGGAGATGATGAAAAAGATAGTGGCGTCGCGGTTGTGGTTGTTTTTATTGTGTCTATTGTTTTTGTTGGTCTTGATTTTCTCTGTACTGTCTTGAGAGGGAAAATGGCGGCAGCTTGCAGCTGCTTCCGTTGGTCAGGAGAAGCTTCGTGCCATTCCGCGCAAGCATAGGCTAGCTTACGCGCAAGCGCCATCTTCCATTTACGTTCCTCACGAAAATCAGTCCGCATCCATTTCATTTCTTTAAGGAGAACGTCCCACTGCGCAGGAGGCCGCGTCGGTTCTGGGATCCGCTTGGGCTGACGCAACGACCATTTGTCGTGCTGCTGCAGATGATACACCCTACGCAGCACCCTACAAGCTTGATAATCTTGCAAAACAAGATTCGCATCGCGTGTGGCAATGGTCTTGTTTGCCTGGAAGAGAATCTTCTCAATCGGTTGCATCCAATTAGACTGTCCAGTGAAGTTGTGCACAAAAAGTGGAGTGTAGTAGTCGTCTGATGCATGCATGGTTTTCCTGTTACCTGCAAGGACATATCTCTGTTCAATTCGCTTCGGGTGTTTCCCAAAGAGGACTGACGAGACTTGGCCCTTTGGTCGACCTCGTCTGTGAACTAGCTGCATGTTTGAGGCGGACAATGGTGGTGCCAAAGGGGGTGGTGCAGAAGAGGTGGCCGTTTGCTGATTGTCCGCACACTTGGGGGCATCTCGTTCCAGCGTACTCGACTGGCGTGAATGGCTTCCCCCGACAATTTCACTGACCGATTTGGCACGCATCGCTCCCGAGGCTACTCTCGTCACAGCGCGTTGAGTAGTAGGGCGTTGTGCCGTTTGCAATGAGTCTTCCTTTTTTGATGTGGCGGGGGAAGAAGGTGCCTTATGAGAGAGAACGTCGGGTCGCGGCGACGCAATCTTTTGACTTTTTTGTGTCAAACTTGAAGGCGCCAAGCCATCGACAGTTTCTGATTCTGAACTTCCATCCAGGCTGTCAGGACCGTTGACTGCGGCAACACCAGGCTCGGTAGGTTCTCGCCCAGCTTGCTTTGAAATACTGGGAGCTTGTGATGGCTTTGCCTGTGCAGACACGTCATCACTCGAGAGGTTTGTGATGTCTTTGATATCTTTGGTCGTCGTCCTTGACTCCCTGCCTTGAAGGTTAGGCTGAGCGTGCGCAGCAGTAGTATTCTGTAGCTCATGTGCCTCCAAAGCCTTGTCCTGAGAGCCCACCTCAGCGCTTTCATCACGTCTTCGTTCGGCAGGGTCCTTTGAAGCGAAGCTTGGTCCGTCTTCATGACCAGGACTTGTGTCTGCTGACGAGGGATGCGGTCCGGGAGTCGTCGCACGATAAGGCGTATGAGCTGGCGAGGACAATGGCTCGGCAGGCTTGGCCCATTGTGTAGAGGTCTTGTCTATCACCAGCGCACCCACAGTCGCATCGCCAGCCTTCTCTGCTGTGGCTAATATGGCCGCATCTTGGTTGGCGCCTCCCTTATTGGTATCGATGGATGGCGGCGCCTTTGCCTCGTATGGCTGGCTCGTTGGAGTTGCTGGCGGAGTAGAAGTTTTGACATTGGTGCCTGCGATCGACTGAGGTTTTGGCTTGGCTGGAATGTCGACCGATAGGACGGAAGCAGGTCTTGATAGCGTAGACTTGGGTATTTGAGAAGGAGCTGGACTTTGTGAGGCCTTTTGCGAGGAGACGACAGGCGGTCCAGTCGTGGAGCTTGCTGGCGAGAAGCTCGACCGACTATCTGACAGGCCTTGCCCATTGTTCAAAGGGATAGTGGGTGAGCGTGGCCTGACTGAAGGCTCTTCCCTCTTGACACCACCAATTGACGGGGGTGCAGGTATGGGCGGTAGAGAAGATTGAGCTATTGAGACACTGACTTGTGATGCGAGCCAACGCTGCAGCTTCTCCAGCGAAGGGCTTTGTCTCGCAGGAATGTTGATCTCGTTCAGTGATCTGCCCCTATTCGTTCAGAGAAGCAAAGAGGAGAAAAAGAGTTAGCATGCGTGGACGGGCACAAGTAGTGCAAAGCACATTATCATGGCATCGCGCCGAGCCGGATCTTGTAAGTCGATGTCGTTGTGCACCATGAAAGCAAACAAATCGTCGACAACAATATCGGTGACAGCGTGTTTTAATTTATCTGTGCACGTCGAAGGATTTCAAGACTGTGATTGCAGAGGAGGCACATACTGGGCGATGTCGCTGGCTTGCAGGAACTTCCATTCCGCCGAAGTAGGCGCTGGCGCGTCGGGGTTGGCAAAGGCATCGGTGGGCAATGTGTCGACGTGGGTCGCGACCGTGAAGAGCTCGCGGAGCTTTCGCTTCCTCGACGTCACAATTGCACTGAGGCAAGTTAGCAAGACAACAATGGCATCATTTGGATGGGAAAAATTTGCATTTTCTCGTGAGACCAAATTCACCTGTACTCGATGCGCTTTGTTTGAAGCAGCCTCGACAAGTCGGCCTGCCCAACCTCAGTCATGGCATCGGCGACGGCGGCATCCGTTTGAAGTCCAAACAGATGCCCAAGACGCCACGATGAGGTTGACGGAGTGGAAGCCCGAATGCACGACGATGCAGACGGTCGTGGTTGGGCCGCGTTGATGGATTGATGAGCTGGCCTTTTCGTGAAGTCACCAAGCGTGAGACGCGGCGTCTGAAAATTTGTCGGGCGGTGACTTGGCTGCTTGGGGGGGGGTCTGGGACTCGGAGAATCAACCGTAGGGCATTCGGCGGCACAGACAACACGCAGTCGAGACCGTCAACAGTCAAAACTCGCGAGCACTGGCTTTGGGAGAGAGACACTGGCCAGCCACTGCCACTGCCACCACTACAATACTTCTACCCACGCTGAAGACGCCTAGGTATGTGCTTACTTACAGATTCGGTAGGAAAAACATAGCGTGTTCTCTCTCCCTCGTTACTCCGTGTCTAGAGGCAAAGTTCTGGTGCAAAGCCTGGTTGCAAAACTTGCAAGACACTCGCCAGCCAAGGGTCGAGGTGGAGACGCAAACAGGGCCGAGAAGCCTGGAGCCTGGAGCCTGGAGCCTGGAGCCTGAAAGCAGCCAGAGACGCGCCGAGATTGCATGACCCGCACTGTGCCGTATCAATCAATCATTTCATCATGTATGTACGGATATGTATGTACCTACATTACCTATGAAATGGTGGCGGGCTTCCTCAGTACTTACTTGCTGGACGTTGCTGGCATAAAGTTGCATTTCGGCGCCTTGTTTCACCAGCAAAGGCCCAAGCCAGGCTTCGTACGGATGCGTCCATCTTTGTCGCATGGGCAGCAGCTCTTCGTCCGACCTGCGCCTCCCGCTCAGTGACCACATCCCGGATTCGAGAGAGAGAGAGAGAGGAACTTTGCTCATCATGAACGCAAGAGGAGCGATGAGGAAGGAAACGAAGAATGCTAGCGTCGCCACTAGAAGCAGATCAGCTCCATCATGAGCCAGCCACACGCCCGAAGGCTGCCGTGTCCTCGACAGATTGTGGCGCAAGCCATGGAGGGGACACGGAAGGAGAAGGAACAGGACAATGGACAAGAAAGCAGAATACTGCTGGGGGTTTCACTCGAGATGGACAACATCCGTCTTGTCGTCCTCACTGCTCAGCCTCCGTCGTGAATTCAGGTTGCACCAATGCTTCAACCGGCTGAGCCCCGCACGCTCTGTCATGTGGACCTTGTTCATTCTGAATTTCTGATGTATACATATATACATACCTACGGAGTACATACTACACAGGTATACACCCATGTAGTACAAGATAGGTAGGTACCTAGGCATGTACATGTCTGATTTGCTCTCTGAGCTCTCACGAGTCACAGCACCCGACTCCATTTGCCTAGCCCAAAACGCCAAACCCCAACCCACCACATAGGTATGTATTCCGCCCTCCTTGTCTGTCATGCCCGGACCACAACCTCACGACTACATCATGTCCGACCCGTCCAAGGGCCGCATAGCCATAAAGCTTGGTAGTTCGTCAAAGTCGACTTCCACATCGCGATCGTCTCCGCGCGGCGTCCTTCCCCGGTCTACCCTTGGCAAGCGCTCACGACAGACCACCCGCACCACCGCCGCCCTCGGGGACGAATCCGACTCCGAGTCCGACTCACAGCACCGCCGTCACGAGACTATCGTCGCCTTTGGACAAGATGGCGCCGAAACCGATCGTGCGACAGGTGCAGACCAACCCCGCGAGAAGCAATACGTGATTGCCAAGCAACCCAACCGCGACTGGCGCAGCGAGATCAAGGCGCAGCGCCGCTCGAAAAACCTCCTCCCCGAAGAAGCGCAACAGCAACAGAATGGCCATGGTCAGAACTCATCCTCTGCACAGAACCGGCAATCGAACCCAGCCGAGCCGGACGACGGCCTAAAATGGGGTCTCACCATCGCAGCGGAGAAGAAAGCCGATGCAGACCAAGGCGCCACTGACGACCGTGACGAAAGAGACACTGAGCAGACACAGCAGGCACAGGAACAGACATCAGTCTCGGCGCTCGCGCACCCTCCCGATACCAGGCCCCGCACCGACGACGAGGACGAGGAAGCAATGAATGCCCTGCTCGGCAAAAAGACCGATCCGGAGAGACGCATCCCCGCTCCTTCAGAGGACGAAGTCTACAAGCGCGATGCCGCAGCCGCGGGCGCAGCTTCCACCCTAGAAGACTACGAGGCCATGCCGGTGGAGGAATTTGGCGCGGCGCTCCTCCGGGGCATGGGATGGAATGGGGAACCCACGGGTCCAAAGGTGAAGGAGGTGCGGAGGCGACCTAACCGACTGGGACTGGGGGCCGAGGAGCTGAAAGACGCGGAGGACCTGGGTGGATGGAACCAAAAGGGCACCAAGGGAAAACCGAGGCCGAGACTGGCGGATTACAGACGGGAGGAGAGTCGGAGGAAGGAGGAGAGGACGAAAGGAAGAGAGGACAGCTATAAGAGGGAGCGGGAGAGGGAGAGAGAGCGGGATAAGGAAAGAGAGCGGGGGGATGCGCGGGGGTCGGACAGGCACAGAGACAAGAGTCAGGGAGAGAGATATAGGGAGGAGAGAAGGGACAGAAATGGATACCGTGATTCTCACCGCGATAGGAGGCGGTAGGACCGGTAGGACCGGACATAGGGGGCAATGAATGCGGCCAAGGTTTCGTGCATTGTACGTACTGTGCTATACAGTGCCGCTTTGCACTGCACCGCACCGTACGAGTTATCACAGAAAGATGGTCGGACAAGACAGACAAGGCACATATCACGCACCCCACGACGAATAATGAAGCAATGACCGCATCCAAAGCAACACAACGTCCCAACACAAGGCCACGTACGCAAACAAAGCCCAAACTGTGAAAAGAGAGTTTGGATAATAAGTGGATGGATGGGGGATGGATACGAATGAATGAATGGATGGGTTGCACAAGTGGGTAGCACAAGTGGGTAGCACATGCACGGCACGCAAAGCCGAAAGATTCTTCAGCGGAAGCAAAGCAACCTTGAAGGCAACACAAAGCAACCAAGCTCTCCTCCACGGACGAATGACAACACAGCTCCGGACCCGAGGACGAGGAATCAACGTGCCCAACATGACGACAAACAGGAAGCTCTTGGGTGCCACCTCCTCCTACAATGCTACCCTACCAAGTACATATCAAGATGCATAGGTAAGGTAGGTGCGTTACATACGGAGAACAGTACATACATACATGCAGACTAGGTACGGAGTACACTACATTGGTACTGACATACATATGCATGCGCTCACTGCAGCGGAACCCTCCCTAATCTCTCCCTCAAAATCGCCAACTCCATCACCGTCCCCCGATGCTCACCCCCCGTCAGCTGCCCCACACTTCCCTCCTCCAACGCATCCAGGATCCGCGTCGCGACCTGCACAAGCGGCTGCACATAGCGGTGCTCAATCGCGGCCGCCATTCCCGCCGGCGCAAGACAGCTATACGTAGGAGACGAGAACAAGAAGAGCGCAAAGTTGGCGACTTGTAAGTGGAAGGGGGACCCTTCGGCCCAGAATTCGAGTAGAGTGTCTACGTCTGCGTCTTGGAGATACGTTAGGCTTGGGAAGAGGGTGTACTGGATGGCTTCGAAGCAGTCTGGGCTGCGGAAACGGCTGTCATTCTTCGGAGAGGGAGGAGGAGCAGAAGAAGAAGAAGGAGTCAGAGAGGGGGGAGGGGCGTCTTTGTGTGCCGCGATAATCTCTTCGCGCAGCCATGAAACCGCGCAGGCTTGTAGAGAAGAAAACATGCAGTTTTCTAAAAGATCTTCGAGGATCGAGAGCCGGTCGTCCTCGTCGGGATTGGAGTGGAGGATCGTGCCGGCCACGACGGTGGAGGCGTTGCGGACGCGTACGTTGGGGTGGAAGACGGAGATGAGGGTGATGAGGTGGTGGTAGGGCATGTAGTTGTCTTTGGCATCGGGGCTTCTGCTCCCCCCCGCGGCGATCCTGTTTTGGCCGTCGAGCCAGACGGCGAGGACGACGAGGGCTTCCATCGTGCCGGGGTGGATGGCGACTTCTGACTGAGAGTCTTGCCCAATGAAGTGCCTCAGGAGGCCGTGGTGGTGCGGAAACATGTACATGACCGGACGGGGCTGATGGGCATCGAATATATCGGCCGCGAATACCCAGTATGCAACGAGGCAGAGCAGGCCGCCGTTGGAAAGCTTGATGTCGTTGATCTTGGAGGGATCAAAGTCGATGCTCAGCGGGTCGCGGGTGATGGGGGCTTCGAGCATGCTTTGTAGTTCGGGATAGGTCATGTTTGTAAAGCCGAGGTCACCTGCGACAGCCTTGATCGAGTTAACGGTCTATATTCTCCTTGGTCTTATTTCTGGGGGGGCAGGCGTTCTCCCTTGATACGTCTGGATTATAGCATATTCAACTCACTGCTAGTTGGCCAGCCAAGGCATCTTTGGCGCGCAAATCGCTCTCCTCATTGAACGCCTGCATCATGGTCTTCTTTCCCGGCACAATCCTTTGCGGATACGTATACTCCAGCATGCGACTCGCCCATTCCAAATCATTCGCATTGACAAACGCCTCAAAAACGCACGTAATAAATGACTGCAACAAATGATTCGCCATCTCTGAATCCTCCGCATTCGGTTTATCCGACATATCCGCTTCGGGGTCTGGCGCGCTCTCTGCCGCATCGCTGGCGGTATTGTGCATTGGCGTCTCCAGGATGGTACTCGACTGTCTCGTGGGCAGCGGAGGACGCTTCTGTGCCGAGACGGACTGCAAGAGTGAGATGATTGCGGCCGTGGATTCTGCATGTGTGGGATCGTAACATCGGTAGACTGTGTCCAGGGTTGTGTGTAGGAATCGAGACGGCACCTTGACTTGGAGTCTCTTGTGTAAGATGCCGAGCATGCCACAGAGAGTCACGAAGGGTTTGTTGGTCCCAGAACCGCCCTCGCCCCCCTCCGCGCCCGATGTTGCTTCCATGACGTGCAAGACCTTGAGAATCACTTCTCGAGGGTTTCCCAGCCGCGCAATGCTCTCCAAACAGCCTTCGCTTCCGGGCACACTGATAAGCATCTCGACGAGATCCCAGCCAATGTCGCTCGTAAGCGTCACATCTTGCAGGATGTCGTGAAGAGTGGGCAGAATATCGGGGGACAGAGATTCGTCTATGATGGTCAGGTATGTGAACTTGTCCGTGACCGGCGGACGGGAGTCTATGAGTCGCTGGATGACTTGCTCGGTGGTTGGCTTTGCTGTCGGGTCCCGGGCCGCCATGGTGGAAACGAGGTGGCGCAGAAGGCTCAGCTGTGTACCGATGAGGCCCTTGTTTGGGCTTGGGCGGATTAGGAAATCTGAAGGTCTCCAAGTCGATGTAGAAAGATGCCGATGGCTACGTTTTTGGAACAGAGCACGATATGGTTGTTGATTTTGTCAGGAAGCTCAAGTCCGAAGCTCTTCACTTGATTTGGCCCACCCCCCCCCCCCCCCCCCCCCCCACCCACCCACCAGCTAGATAGATACGTCATGCACAGTGCGGCTGCCGGCACAGACCCATTGTAATTTGCCTCGATGCCTCGAGGCCGCATATGGTCTGAAACATGTGACTTGCCGACTTTGTTCCCAACTTCCCCAGCGTCAACACATACATGCATGCATAGGTACCGGTGTACATACCTAAGCTTTATGCTAGGTATGTACCTAAGGTAGTGAAGCCAGTTCGTATCAATTGTTGTACATACATCCATACCTCACAAAGAATTTGTTATGCAAAAGTCGAAACGCGTGCCTTGAATCAAAAACCCGCTTTTCATACCTCGTTGTACAAGTCCATATAGTTACATCAAATAATAAAGTACAAGAAAGATAGACCGACGTTATATGCAAGTACAACAAGAACACCTGAGCCAGCGCCCCCCGTCTGGTTGTCGACAATACATCATACAATATCTCGTTCCCTATCGTTGTCCTCCTCATCTACAGTGATGTGAGGTCATATAAGACGTTCGCCGAGCATCTTGTCGTCATCACCATGAGAGCCAGGTGTAGGCAAGGCTGAGTGCAAGTGCAAAGGAGATTTCTTCACGCCCTCGTGCGTGCACTCCTTGGAGCCCCTTCACCTGTGTCAAACTCATCATGATCGTGCTTTGGCTGTAGAGCTTCTGAAACTGACATGGACTCCTCCATGGGCACTTGATGAAATTGTGCATCATAGAGGACATTTGACACGAGTTTCTTAGGCCTGTAAGTTTTCTCGGTGGCTTGTTGGAGTGTTTTTTTGGGCATAGTGGCCCGTTGTGTCTTTCTGACATCTTGTATCAGGTTCGCTAGTTCCGAGTCGTTGTTCAGGATCTGTGCTTTGATGAACGTCGGCTGATTGCTACTAGCGTCTTGAATTACCTGCATGACGGGTGTCCGTGGAGGATACAGATAGTTGTCGAGACGTGGGGCAGAGCGCTCTTCAGGTACGATCTCTGGGTCCAGGAAAGCTTGCTGGCCCTTGTCGAGGAGCTCGAAAATATCGAGGCTTTCTCCCGGCGGCAAGGGAGTGGGATGGCTCGGTGTGATGCATTCCATGTCGACTTCTTTGCGGAGCACGTGATCAACATCTATGGCAGAGAAGAAGGCGCACGATTGAGGCAGGTCATCAATGCCAACTTGTTGTGAAAACATGGCGCGAGTCCAGACGTTGGCTACCTGCAGAGCCATGGCTGCCCTGTACTTGTCCTCTGCCTTGACGAGGTATCGAATCTCATCATGCACCGTGAGGGCCAAACGTGCGTTGATGTTGTACCTCCGCACGAGGAAGTCCATGGACACTACGAGTAGATGAAGGTAGTCGACGCCGGATGATTGAATGGCCCAGTTGATTCGAGAGGTCAGATAACCACCTCTGCTGCTGAGGTTTTGGCTCATGAGAGCTTCAGTGATGCCCGCACCTAGTACGAATGTTCGTGGCCGTTTTTGGTCCGCAAACTCTTCAAGCTTATTGAACACAAACGATTCCGTGCCTCCCCGCCAAAACGGCCGCGGGTGAATAGCCGTCCGATTCGTTTTCGTGCCCTTGGTATTGGCGTATAGCCTACCAGCTATCGCGTTCGCCTGTTTCTCAGACAGTTCAGGGTTGAATTGACGCAGGAGTGTAGCCGCGAATTTCAAGCCGGCACCGTAAATTCGACCATAGTTGAATACCTTGGCATCATTTCTGGTGATGCCTAAGATCGACGCAGTGCGAGAATGCATGTCTGTCCCCTCCGCCTTGACACCTTCCAGTGTCATGAAACCGATCGCGTTGCCGCCGTGCAACTTGAAGGTGGAGTCGCCTACCAGGCTGGCAATCCAGAGCTCCTGAGAATCTACGTCTGCTCCCACGAAGCAGTAGCCATCGGGAGCCTTGACCATAGCCTTGAGTTCTGAGCCCACGCGATTCTTCTTGGCATTGCTGGCCGTCAGCCACGTCTTCTCCACACAGCGTCTGGTGATGGTACCCATGGGAATGATTTGTGGCAGGATGAAGCCGTCTTCCTCTTCTTTGCGTTCGGTCGCGTTCAGATCGCTCTTGTACACGACCATCTGCGACATGATCCTATCTCGTGCACTGATCCAGTAGGAACACGACGAGTTCATCTCGAGAGCCTCTTTGGCATATGCGTACTCTGACGAAAGATTGCCCTTCTCAAAGTAGCCCAGGTAGCTTTTGGCCATGGGGTTGGTGCATCTAGAGGTCGGCCCGTCTTTGTGGGGAAGCTTGAAGTAGTCATGTTCCTGGTCGTCTCGGAGCAAAGCCTCTTTCTCATCAAATTCACACTTGATCATCTGCCCTGACGTGTATTTATCGCTTTCGCCTCGGGGTACTCGGAAAGTCCATCCATGCTTGTCAGACCAGAACAGTGGATGCCCATCCCAGGATAGTCTGAGAAGAATAGGAGCGATTCTGGTTCGCACAGAGATATTGATTGGAGAATCACTTGAAGGGAACAGATTTCTGTACCACTGAGGCTGGCCAGGTTTTTTTTGTCGGGCTACTGGACGCGGTGGCTTTGTGGCTGTCCCCTTGGTCATTCGAATTTCCTGCCCGGACCAATCCAGCTGTTTCATCCACGGATCATTCTGCCACTGGTCAACGTCGTTCTTGAGAGCCAGCGCCTTCTCTGTCAAGCCTATCAGTCTCTCTTGCACAGCTTCGGACAGTTTATTATATATCGCTTCGGTATTGGCAAGGTAAGCATCCCAAGACCTGTTCACCGGTAAAATGACAGAGGCAATGTGCCGCAAGGCAGCGAAGCTGACAGGATGAGGACAGACTTTCAAAAAATTGGGGAATACTTTTTGATAGATTCTATGCGTGACGTCAACGTCATTCGCACAGTAATCAAGGAGAGAATCCAGCTTGGCGAGAATGCCGTCGCGGTCGAGCTCGCCGAAATCATTTCGAGTCGTCTTCTCCATTGACACGTTCAGGTGGAATTTGGCCACGTCCCGCAAAGAATTCACCGAGCTCCGCTCCAGCCAAAGTTCTTCATCTTCTCCTTCGTACAGTTCCGCAATTTCATCGCGAGTCATACCGCTTCCCTCGGCCAATTCGCGGTTTTTTCTGTACTTCATCCAGGTTGGCCGTTGACGAGAGCACATGCCGTTGACAGCAGCATGTAATGACATGGTGTCGAGAAAAGCGTTGCTCGACTGTTTGATGTCGTACTCTTCAAGAATTCTGGCACGATCAAAACCAACGTTATGTCCAACGATGATCCGATGTTTGGTGGGATCGCCGAGAGGGATCAGTTGGCGTTCGTTCGTCGTCTCGCCCAAAAGCCACGGAGAGAGCCAGGCATACCAAGCCGTAAGACTTGCGGCGCACGCCATGATGGCGAACGGGTTCTCTTTATATAAGACCTCTGTGTCGAAGCACAGCATGTCTTCCTCCGGCGCGTCCACGGCTTCGCTCTGCCCATCTGGATAGTATTTCGTCCATCCGCTTCGCCTCACCCATGTTGTAGGCTTCGGCGGACAGTCTGTGCCAGCAAATGTTTTCGCAAACGCCAAGTAAGGCTCCGAAGCGTCAGAGCCAAGCTTGTAAAAATGTTCATCGAGAGTGCGTCCCTCGAGTCGTGGAAGATCGAACGCTATAGGTCCGGTGGTATCGGTGTTTCGGCCCAGGAGGTCATGCCTTTGTAGATGATCTTTCGATAGCTCGACTAGATCTGGAGATAGTGTCGTGCGTCTGCCAGGAAAGACTTGCTTGAAAACGTGGGCACTCAGTTGTTGGATGCCAATCTCGTTGTGTCTAGCCTCAGACGGGACTGGATTGGGACAAGAGTTTAGTTGTCTATGCTTAAATGATCAGGTCAGACGAGGAGAATTTTTTTTACATACTTGCCAGGCTTGAATCTTTGCGTTGGGCCACGTCAGCTAGCCAGCGAACATGGACTTGCAAGGCCAAGCGACGGTGCGTCTGGTGGCGAGCAAGTCGCACGAAGCATGCGGATGAAGCGCGCTGGACATGGCCACTTATAGAAGACAGTGGACTCATAAGCGACAGCGCTGCATCACTACAAGGCCTCTATGGGCTTCGAGTAGTTGCAGTAGAGTCTAAGGATAGAAAATTTGATGCTGTGAGACGTGGATCGGAAAACTTGAAAGGCATGAGGCCGAAGGGCGATGGAAGTGATCAACGCAGTGAACCTCGAAAGTAATAAGATTTTCCCGCCGTCATTTCTGCAGGTCTCACTGCTTGAGCAAGAAGACGAGGGGCCCGAGGCACTAGGCCCGAACTGGAGACCGGTGTGGAGGTGACCTCCAATCATCAACAGGGGTCGCATGGAATTGAAAGCGTCACTGGTGACTGGTCAGAGCCTTCCCCACTTTCCAGACACCAACCACTCAAACGCCACCGGCGTGCCACCGCCCGAAAATGAGTCTGGGGAATAGGATAGCGAAACACACCTACGAATTGACGCCCATTCTATCGTCCGCTTCTGTTCATCTGTGTCTGTTATGCTTCACGACTCAGACGTATCAACGTGTACTCGCCTCCTGCACCTGCCGTGATACCCAATGGCCACGAAATCCGCCATTGGCGCAAGGCTTCTCCAAAGTCCTCTACCTCTGTCTAGGCCGACGCTGTCCTCCGATTGCTCACCCGGGACACGATCCTCTCCATCCAGACACCATCTGCGGAAGTCACCGTCTCTATCGCCCAATACCCGACGACGTGCGACACGCGCTGAGAACTCGGCTGTCTCGAAGCCCTCCTCCTCACCTTCGCTCCGCCGCGGCGAAAACAGCCACACGACGACCGGCACCATCGATCCTGTTCAGTGGGGCGAGGACACAATTGCCGACCACGCATCATCCACCGGTAACACCACGAGGCAACTCGGCGCTGGGGATTTGGACGGCGATCTCTTGAACGTCATTGCTGACCACGAATTCTCGTCGCCGTCGAATTATCCATCGTTCACAGCGGATCTACCAGCGGACAGGCCATTGCCACGAGACCCTCGTCGCCGTTCTCCCTCCTGTGATCGTTCATCTGCCGCGCCTTTGACATCAACAAGGTCGCAGCTGTGTCCCTCGCCTGACAGGGAATCGCAAGCCACCGATTATTTTTCCGATGAGGACCGTGATGAGCAGATGCCTCAATCGAACGGCTCTCTTCCGGATACGATGCCGTCATCGCCCCGACAACAACACATGCACAGCGGAACGGGCACCCCACCTTCGGCCAAGCAGCAGCCGACAGCGGCACCAGACAGCATGCCCAATAATACCATGATGGATCCGTGGGAAGTGGTACCGGTGTCAGATGACGACTTGTTTGGGGATAGCTTCCTACCGCAAGATGTAGAATCAGTCCGTGGCGACGAAGACTTGACGACGTTGGACTTGACCGAGGCCACAGAGGTTCCTGAACATCTGACAAACCCCCCGAAGCCGCCCCGTAAAGCGCAAGAGATGATCAAGATCTCCAAGTTTCAGTGCGTCATATGCATGGACAATGTCTCGACTCTGACAGTGACACACTGCGGTACGTTGCTCTCGCAATATGAATGGCAAAATCTGCCCTGCTTTCATTTCCCACAAATTATGTATACAAATACTGCGCCGAAAAATTGACATGCAATAACCTTCACAATTAGGCCATCTATACTGCGCTCAGTGCCTACACTCCTCGCTGTATGCGGAAGCGACCAAAAACAAGTGTCCAATGTGTCGAGCAAAGATCGATGTGAAACAAAGGACTCTCTACACTAGCAAAACAAAGGGGTTCTGGCCTCTGGAGCTGAAACTCATGACAGCAGCGAAAAAAGGAAAGCGGAAGGCAGGGGAAATATCGTGAGGAGGCGTAAGTGGGTGTACCTCATACCAGCGAAGCTTACTACAGATTGCTCCGCTCTGCTCTGCCGTTTATTAGGCTGCCGCGCGGATGATGGAGCCCTCGCATCACGAGAACATGAGTCATGTGAAAAATGGTACATGTTTGACGACGACACGGCTTGATTTCCACGAACAATACACCAATGGAGGCATTCTCTGCCTGCAAAGATGTGTATGACTGAACCATCAATATGGCGGCGGCGACCTTGGATTGCGTCGGAAAAAGGCAGAAAGGTTGCGACGGGAATGGAGGCCCTTGTTGTTAACCGAGAAAAAGTCGGTTAACAGCCAAAAGGCGTCTCTTGTACCACCGCGTCTACTCCTCAACAATGGACACGCGGCGTCTCATGCCAAACACATGCACTCTGCGTGTGCGTTCTATTTTTGTCATTTTCTTTGAATGAGCATTACAAAGATTCCCCCATTAAAACTGAAGTCTGCGCTCTCATCATCATGCTCTCAAATCTATCAATAGGATAGAGTAGATCTCCCACGTTTTATGCGGACTCTTGTACATATCACAAAACACACCCCTTTCTAAGCAGAAAGGAAGGGGACTCAGAGAGTACATAAAGCGGAGATAAACCAAAGTCTCACGTCACGCTAAATATGCGTTTTGCGTGTATGTATATTGTCCTAGGTCTCAGCGCGCTTACTAATTTTGCCGTCCTCCGAGAGAAATAATATCAAGGAAAAAAATTCAAAACAGAGCCCCGTCAGAATCTGGTACTTCTCAAACAATATGTGTGAATATCCCCCCTTTCATCCCAACGCCATACTGTGTTTACGCGCGCCTACATAATCTTTTGGACCCTGGCTTAGTGGAACAGAGAACGAGTTGGTCCAACTGGGTCCACGACCGTTTCGGTCTCATAATCAAGGAATCTTGTCGCCGCAATCATGACCATGAGTGCGTCGGCGAGATCATCTATTTTCTCATCCAGGATAGAATTGGATGTGTCGCCACCGATCCCTGCGCTCCTCTTGAGGGTATGCGTCACGAGCATGCGGTGGTCAGTGAGGAATTTGCGCCCTTGGACAATGTTGTGGTTGCCTCGGCTGAGCAGAGCGGCGCCGATGATGCGGACGATTTTGGCTAACAGGTCGTAGTGTTGCTGCAGGGCCTCAGAGTTTTGGGCATCGCTTTGGAGCTCCGGGTCGGCGGTGAAGAGGCCGGACGCGTCTATAGCGCGGAAGAGGTTGGCGGAGAGAATGTATTTGGCGCCCGAGCGAGACTGGGCTATTTGGAGGAGGAGGGCCAAGCGGGCGTTCTGGTAGTTTTGTTGATCTTTGTGGTCTGGATCAAAAGAAGGGAGCATTAGTTTGTAGTTGAGGAAGGGGGTTCGAGGTGAGAATTCGTGAACATTCATTATACATTGCAAGGGAAAAGAGGCGGAAGCAAGGGATTCGTACCGGAAGCATATGCGTTGTGCCACTCGTTCATGACGTTGCGGAGAGAGTCGACCACGATACCAATAAAGTTGAGTCGATTGAGCGTCTCGACAACATGGCTGTCATCTTCTTGACGACCGACATGAACAAAAGCGTTGAGCAACACCAGAGAGGCAGACTGGCAACTGGGTTCGCCACAGTAGGCGTCGTCACAAATGACATTAATTAACCTTTCGCCATAGATTTCAATCGTCTTGGTTGCCTTGGGCCGTGATGGATCTAAGACTCCCTGCCCTGACACGCCCGTGAGATATCGATAGCAAATCTCATAGTAGACTGATCGAAGCTCGGGAGTACCAGCCCACTTCCCGACGGCCTGGAGACATATCTGAAACAACTGATACAGTTTGTCGCTGACAAGGTTACCAATCGACTGGCCGTGCCTGTCGGTCGGATTCTGCCTGCCCAGCTCCAGCTTCGACAACAAGACTCTCGCAACCGTCGCCAGCTCAAGCGCCTCACCTGGCCGATCTGATGCAAAGGCCTCAAGGCTTGGCAGTACCGCCTGCAGCGCTTGCAGGAAGAAGGATGTTTGCGCCGTGCCCTTGTGATCAATGCACTCAATCATCACAAGCAGTAGCCTGGTCCATGACCTCAACACATTGGCGCATTGTGTAGCAATTTGTCTTTGGCTGTTGACAAACAGAAGGTATTCAAGGATCATCGCCTCTTCTCTTTCGATCGCAGCAATATCGTGAGCTATTATAAGGGCACCCTGGCTGTTAGATTCGCTTCGTTTGAGCAGTAAAATTTCTCGCACTCGATCTATGTTGTGAATAGCATTATCATCAGCATCTTTCTCCAAGCAGATACTGACGTCCAGGTCATGGTAGAATTGGAGGGGCGGAGGCGGTATTTCCCAAATGCCTTCTGGAAGAAGAAAATCGAACAAATCAAACACAGTCGGCGTTTGAATGGGTTGATTGCCATCCCCAATGACCTGACCATTCAGGGCATCAAATATGCGCCGTTTCATGCTTGGCACCTTGCCTTGAGATATCATGCACAGCTCCATAGCCATGTACTCGAGAGCAATGCTTCTCAAGGTCAAGAAATCCACTAGCGTCGCAGCCCCGTCAGTCACAGGGAAATGGGGGAGTGCAACATTCTGCCCTTCCCAGAGAAGATCAGGTTGAATGACGGTTTCGCGAATAAGCAGGTGGAACAAGAACTCGTTCGCACGTAATTCGCTAATTACAAGAGAAGCCGAGAGGGGCGAACTCCAGAGGATATGAAGAATGCGCATCACCTTGGCTTTGATAGCGACCAGCCATCGGCGCATGCCCTCAGCATCTCCAGATGGGATCTCCATCAGCAGTCGGAGCAATGTGTGGAATAAGGATGTTTGATCCGAGAATGCTGCGTTGCTCTCAAACGTAATGGAAGCCACATCGCATTTAAAGCCGAGCAGCAAGTGAGCAATCGTTGGCTCTTTGGGGGTTGTGCTGAGGCAGCTGAGGAGAAAATCCAAGATGTAAATTTTCGTGATGTAACTGGGTGACTCGGCCTCACGACCAGCCTCAAGAGGTGTCATGAGATCAGATATGAATGAACGGGATATTGACTCGTGTTCACCGTTGGCTTCCATCGCTACAATGGCCTTGTTACGATGAGAATGGCGGATGGATCCCGACCAAGTTGCTGCAATTTTCGACGATGATGACATCTTCCCAAGAAGTTTGAGACAAGCCAACGTCAAATCCGGATGTCCAATCCCGCAATAGTTGCCCAAGTCCACCACGAGGTTCAGTCGAGTAACGAGACCGTCTTGAAACGAGGCGTATGTTGCGTTAGCGACGGAACGTAGGCGGCGAGCGCCAGACTGCGCTTTGATGAGCGGCCTGACGAGGTCAAGGTAAGTGGCTTCTAGATCAAGAACTTTGGTGATGACTTCAACAGCTCTCAGTATACCGAGAATTAATGGCGAGTCTGGAGCTGCATTGCCGACATCTGCCGGCTCTTGATGTATCGTGTTGAATAGTGCGGTCATGACTTTGTCGTTGAACATCCACTCCATGACTCTCGCGAAAGGGTGTTTTTGAACATATGTTGCAAGGTCTGTGGCGGCAATGACGGAGTCAATATTAATCGAGGTCTCATTTGCAACAACGATCAAGTCCTCGTTGAAGGTGGACAGGCATGCCAGGATGAAGTCAAGGCAGCTTAACCGTAGCACCCGAAGTTGATGCTTGTCCTGTAAGTCCTGAACCTTGTTGGCAAACACCATGCCTGTGACAAAGTCAATGTACACTTCGATGCCCGGTTTTCGTGAGCTTGACCCAAGGTTATCAGGAAACGGAAGAGAGTCGTTCAATGGGCTGCTGTCAATTGCAGGCGAGACCAGCGAAAACAGTAGCTGCACAAGAGATTCCGCGTCTTCAAAGCCGCCGCTCATTTCGTCTAAAATTCGATCCATGGATATGAGCGGTGCGGGTTGTGCTTGTCTCACGGCTCCGGCAGAGGAACCAGTGTAACCGCCAGTCATCCAGTTTTCCAAACAAGCCCACATAGCATAGCATTCTTGCGTGGTTTTCCTCGACATGAGAGCTTTCAAGGCAAAGAAGACGCAACCTCGAAGCCTTGGGGGGACAGGACCGCTGGCAAGCTCGTAAAGCATATCCACCATATTGTAGTTGGGGTTCTGCAGTAAGAACAGACGCGTGGTTTCGCTCTCTGTGGATAGTTTGGCCATAAGGCGGAGGTAGCACTCAAGCAACATGGCTGATTCTGGTTCCGTCTCAACTACATCTGCAGACGGTTTCCCACCTCGGTATCTTGAAGGCTGAGCACTTGCCGGCTTCTGTCTGATCTTGTCAGAGAAGAACTCGAGTTCTTTGAAGATTTGTGTCCAGCTAAGTGATTGTGATCTCCTCATTTTCCCCGAGGACTGATGGCCATCATCCAGTAGGAACTCATGAGCCGCTGTGGCACATTCATCATTTCCAGCGATAGATTGAAGCATCTCACAGAACGCAGTCACAAGCGGAGTCGATGCCCGCCTAGATGCCCAATGCATGAATCCCGCGAGATTGCTTTCAGGATCTGACCAGAAATTGGAGGCCGCGTCTGGTCGACCCTCATAAGCGTAGGCTATGACGAGCAGGAACCTCTCCAGATCCAGATCCTGCTCGTGTGTCTGACTGAGCTGGCGTTGTTCATCTTCCTCGACTCGTAGTTTTCTCAAGACGTCCGGGAGGTTGGAAATGAACGCATCTACAAATACTTCTATCTGTGCCATAAGGCACAATTGAAAGAAGCCAGCGAAGTGTACAGAATCGGCTGCTAGAATGGATGATTTTCTGGTGAGCCAGTTGCGCATACCTACGCGAACTGAATCGTGCCAGTCGGCGGGCTTCACGTCTCCAGCAAGGGAAAGCAAAAAGTCGAAGGCACCATCCTTGAGGGCATCAAGGAATTGATTCGAACGTTGGCGATCCTCCTCATCCAGATCGGTGCCGGGAGGGATCGCGGACTCCGGTGGATCGTCAAGATAGAAGCCGCTGTACTCGGCCAGCCACCAAGCTCGAAATGCAGCATGGAGATGTGGTAGTGGCCATGTCGAGTCGTCGCCCGCTGGAAACAGTTTGCCATGCAGTTCTCGCACTCTGATCAAGTCATAACCACCTTCCTCTGAGCCAAAGAGGGATATATACGCGCCCATAGCAGGAATCAAATGTGCTACTCCATGTCAGTGTTCAAGAAGCTAGAGCAAAAATCGAAGGCGGGACAGTGAGCTAACCTAGTAAATTGTCGTACTTGTCCACTTTTTTGAGTATTGAAACAAAGTCCATAAAGTCTGACATGTCTGCTTCTCTTTTCTCTATGCAGCGACAAAGAATGACACCTAAAAGCTCATGCTGCTGTATCAAGCTCACTCGTGTGAATTCCACGGCCTCCATGTCTTCTGCGAGCTGTCCAGGCCGAGCTGAGCTGAGTGCTTGAGCGGCGGCAATTTTGTCCGCCATCTTTTGCAGCCAGCTCTTAGTTTTAGACATGGCAGCCATGCACCTTGGAACATATCGCTTTGTTGTAGAACGTCCGGGCTGGAAGAGCCGTGTCGCCACAAACACTTTGATCGTTCCCAGAGCGCTCGACTCTTCGTTCTCCTCCTCGGCAATATCGAGGTCTAGAAGGAGTCTCAGAATGTCCAATACAAATTTACGTTGCTGGTGAAACCGGATGACGCCACATTCTAACAAACTTCGGCCTAGGACGGAGCGATCGTCTTGTGATTCGAATAGGCATTTCGCGGCATCGACTTCATCGACATCGAGTTCGTCAGACAGCAACAGCGCCTCTTGTTGAAATCTCTCGTTTATTGAAACCTCCGTATCCTCAAACCTCAAACTTCCTGCTCAGCAATTAGTGACTTCCCCCCACAGTGTTTCACCGGCGATGGATTAGCTCACCAGATTTGATTGTTTTGCGACTCTGATCGTTTCTCGACGGGCAGTCAAGTAACTTGTTCAACTCCTTTTCAAATATCTGCCTTATAATGTCGTTATCTAGGCTTTCGATGGTATCTCCGAAACCAGCATTCAGCGCGATCAGTTCGCGATGGAAAGCTTGCAACGCATCCAGAACTGTGATTTCGGCCATTGTAGTCGTTTGACACTATCGCATGTCGGAGTCCCGCCAGTCGGAACAGGTCCAAGGCAAGTCAGCCGCTCAAGTAGCTATGCACTGGGTTGTTGAACAACTACCGTTCGTCGCAGATCTGTTCCAGGCACGGGATTGACGACAAGTCGTGTTCGACGTCAGGCATCGCTGCGTCCATCCAGATGACAATAAACAAACCTGTCCTGCGATTGGACGGCGAGCTTCCGCAAGCGGGTCGTGGTCGCATAACAAGAAGGCGGTGTGGATTCTGCCCGCCATATTCTGGAATATTTTCAGTCAAGGAACTCTGAGAGCTTCCCGCCAAGTGCAGCGCTATCAGACGCCAAACGCCAAGGCAACTCATTGCAAGGCACTGGGAGTAACGACGCCTTCGATGAAGTCAGTTTCACCGCACTCATTTCGAACAGCTTCGTTGTCGGCCATTTGGACCGGCTTGATCCAGTCACGGGCTCAGCATGAGGCTATTCGCCGTAACCTGTCCGCTAGTCTCTCTCCCGAGCCGTCAATTTGCATTGGTACCTACGCGCTGTTAGTCCGCAAGTTTGTTACGCTTGACATGGGCTCGGTAATCTTGCATGATCCTACAACGCCGAGTGAGACAAAGATATTTCGAGTCTTTCCATGAAGAAAGATGGCCTCATCTCATACGTTCACTGTCATGAACCTGGCTAGTAAATACAGCGTGTCTAATACTTCTTGCATTGCTTAATGATGACCATTTTCGTAGGCGATGTCAAGTCCGGGTCTGTTAAAAATCGTGACAAGGCCATAGAAGGTAAACGAAAGTGAGGTATCTAGTTGGAACGGGTTTGTCTAATCTGTCGACAGAGCTTATCACACTACTCAATCCTCGCAACCGAAGCGTCAATATGTATGTGATGACGGCTTTCGTTTGGTAACGTTGAATTAATGATGCGCATGCAGCACTGATCTCGGCGACAAGAGCTATCATCATATATTCGAAAGCCTCTTCAGCGTCGTTGTTCTCGAGAAATCCAATTTCTACGACAAGAGGAAAAAGGAGTCGGTTCAAAAAGCTGCGAGCACCAGACTTGCAAAATGCGCCTCCGCGATCAGAATGACAGCCGCTAGGGCGACCCGAAAAATTGGGCGCAAAACTTTGCTGGCATTGATAGATCATATCACTCAGGTTCTACCTGGTCCAGACAATGATTTTGTGGCTCCTTTGATGCAAGACTACATCAAAGCACTATCGGAGGTGCTTTCGCGTCAATCTCATGTCGAGTTCCTCGCTAGGAAGGATGCTAGACCTTGGGAAAATTGTGTTGACTTCCTGCTTGATGCCGCCACATACATCCTTCCGAATGAGGCACATTCCAGCTTGATATTGGTGGCGCGGAACTCCCCTGCCCCAGGGAGTGCGACCTCTCGCCCGAACCAGCAGACCAGCAGCTCAACCCAGAACCAGAAGCGAGGCGGTACAACGGATATAGACTGTCTCAAAGACGTTCTACAGAATCTCCAGTTCCTTGTAGAAGGTTCCAACGCGCCCGTGGCACGATGCGGAAATATGACAGCAAGTGTTGCCATCCAAGTCTTGAAGATGAAACACTTGAGTCTTGGATCCATGCAAACGATGTGTTTCTCTATTTGCAACACCATATTCACTCGCGTTCGAGCGGATGACATCGAATATGGCCTCGAGCTGGTCAAGGGCATGATACCATTGATGGGCTACTGGTGGCGTGCGGATAAGGTCTCTCAAGACGAACTGATCAAAGGCTTGCGGAATGAGATTTCCAAGACCATTCTACTCGCTCATACCCATCTAGAGAGTTTGTGTAGCGAATGGAACACTGATATTCAAACTGAGATCGAGAATCTCGCAGAACCTCTCTGGCAGGAATATTCGAAACGCAATGACCATTCTCAGCTTCAGTTGCACGACCTCACATTCAGCCTTTCGTCTCTACCGCATCAATCTATGCATCTAAACTTGCTTGGAGTTCGTAACCATAATCCAGATGGAGAGAGCCACTGGGCGGTCCTCCAGAATCTAGCTTTATTGGAGAGCATCCTGCTAAACAACAGCTCGAACGCTGCAACGTATTCCACGGAAACTCTTGAACAGCCTAGTAAGAGACGGCGAACCCATGAAGCTCAATATCGACTCAGACTTAAGCTTAAGTCGAGGTCCCGCGGTACACAAATGACTGCGCTTCAGCTGGTGTGCTTTCTCATAGATGGGCATGGAATCACTGTCGAGAACATCAATTTGATTATTGAAGATCTAGCAATATGTGCAGCAGACAAGAATCAAGCAACAGCGTCCTGGGCTTTTACTGCTGCTTCAAGGTGCGATACCCAAGCGCTCCTTTCTAGACTGTACTGATCGAGAAGTTAGCTGCGCGCCACTCATGACGGCCGGAGGCATCGAATTAGACCAATGGAAGCAGTTGTGGCATCACGCGATCAGGTCAATCAGTGTTCCTTCGACGAGCAGAGCTGCATGTCTGTTGCTGCATCGCATCCTAGAGGCCGACATCCTGCCATATAATTTGATCTCTGAGGACATCAATAGTGTCGTGACAACCGCGGATGTCAATGGACCAGGCCTGATTTCCGATACGTCACTAGCACTGATGTTTCATTTGTTCCATTTGCGAAACGCCAGAGTCCCCGGTGCTAGTCAAGTTACGTCAAGCCATATTATCAGATGGGTGTTCCTCAAGTGGAATCCTAGTGAGTCTGCATATAATCCAGCCTGCGGGTGTGGCTGGCGGGAAGCTGACCGAACTATAATTAGGCGAAATGTCATTTTCGTCTGCGGCTTCGCTTCACATTCAACCTCTAGAAATTGTCAATCTTGTCCGACTGTGTTGTGGTCTTGAACCTCTATTTTGGAACGCCTTGTCGGCTGGCTCAGGAACCTCTATTGGGGCAGCATGGAGGTCTAGGCAAGAAATGGCACAATTCACTGAATACCTGCTGCTGTTGAATCGACAGAGGACCTCGCCCGAAGTGCAAACATGTTTCTACAAGTCAGATAAGGACCAAAATTCTCGTGCAGCAGCAGATTCCAACAGCTTTTATCCCTCAAAAAAGCTGGTTTATGAACTTTTCTCTCCGAAGTTAGATGATCTTGTGGAGCTATGCAACACATGGGCAAAGAAGCCCAAAGACGGTGGAAATCAAATCTCTCTGGAGCGGTTTCAAAGCCTGGTTTCTGCATGCATAATTGGTGCTCTTCTGATTCCCCAATTTGCTGATCTGAACACTTCTCAAGCGACCTCTATGGAGTCTACCGTAACGAACTTGGCAGAAGAGAGTTTGCTCATAGCCATGGATTCGGTTGAGCCAACTTCATTTGTCGATGCTAGTCTACGAATCATAAGATCTTGTATACCCGGCCTTAACACAGCTGATTTGCATCGATTACAGTCTCATCATGCCCCCTTGCTTCGCACTCTGTCCACGATAGCAAAGGTGATAGAACGGAGGGATTCGCGTTCATTCCGGGGTACGGGCTCAGATCTGATGGATCTAGACGACGAATTCGATATCGAGAGCAGCAGAATCGCCTCACACTCGACCACTTCTCCCATGCCGCGATCAAACGTACTGTTGAGCATTTGCCCTCGAGCATTTTATCTCGAGACTCAGCAACGACTACAGCTCCTCCGCGTCATTCATGATGACGCGAGTCAGATTGGCCTTCTCCCAACGCAATGGGTCGAGGACTTGCTCTCAATGGCCGATGACGAGTTGTTGTGTTGTCAGGCGCTGCTTGTTGAACTATCGAGCTCGGATCTCGTTGTGGGACCAGAGAATGCCTTCAAAGTCATACAACGACTTGGTTCTTTGATGGAGGACTCAGAGTATCAATGCTGTGAAGTGGCAATTACCACATGCTTGAACGTCCTTGATGGCACCCACAGCATCTGGTTGAACGATAGCCATGAGCTTGCCGAAGCCGTTGGAGACTTGTACAATTATTTCGTCAAACTATGTCTGAAGTCCAACCTATTCTCAGCCAAAGCTGAGATATCCATGGCACGATTGCTCTTCACATTGCTACGCGCCAAACCTTCATACGGGACTGACCTTGGGTTGGATTCTTGTCGTACGTCATTACTTCGTATTATGAAGTCGTCTGTTATGCAGGTGAAATGCTTCATTGCAGAGAGAATCGCGGGCATCTTCGAGCTTTTCATCCTGACGCTCCACGACGAGGTTTTTATGGACGTGTTGGCTAGTCTGCCGACTGATCCTGATGACACATCAGGCATTGCCTTTAGGCTGCTTGCACTGTCCAAGCTCGCTCGCTGCTGGCCAAATCTTCTTCGTCGATGCATTTATCACATCTTCGAAACTCCGGGGAAGGTGGCCAAGTCTGTCGAATACGCTAGGTGGTGCCTCGCTGATGTAGCGGGTACGCTCAAGCTGAAGTCAGCGAAGGATCTCTTCCGCCTGTTCTCGCGTCAGTTGCTATACACGTGGATGGAGCACAATAATGTTGAAGACATTCCTTATTCAATATTTGGCTTCAAAGACTTGCCCGATTTGCTTCAGTCTGCTCAAGCAGATGCCATTGCGCTAGCAGTAATGCGAGTCCAGAAGTCAGCTATCGCCATCCTGGCTAATACGCTTGCGGTGAAAGAAAGCGAGCTAATACGCAGCAACTTCGCCACAGCCTTGTCCTATAGCATGGCGTTCTGCAACACGTACGGAGATTTCGGCAATGGCCTAGGCGAAGATTACATCAAGGAAGCAATTGGGCGCAAAGCATTCGTGGAGTCGATTCACGTCAATTTCGTGGATACTGTTGCATGTTTCTTCGATATTCTGGATCAAGAAGATCGATTGGAGAAGTTTCTGAGCCAGAATGAAGCCTTGGCGTATGCCTCGGAAAATTTGGAGATGATCAAAAGCATTTCTCACTCACTTAATAAACTACCACCTAATCAGCAACCATTATTTCGAGCCAAGCTTGTCCTCCACGACATTTTCAGACTTTGTCAAAACATCGAATATGAGTTTCACAATATATGGACGCCTGCGCTGGTACTAATGGTAACACGAAAGCTGTTTAATACTGTGCATTCAGCATTAGGTTCACTCCATGCTTGTTCGGTGCTACGGAAAGTCAGGCTGGTGATTTGCTTGGCAGGCGCAGTGGCATTAGAATCGTATTGTGTTGAGATGCTTCTAAACTCCATTCGACGTTTCTTAGTAGACTCCGAATGTGCGGACGATGCATTAGGCTTGACTCAATATCTTCTCTCGGGGGGTCGCCAATATCTCGCACAGAAACCATCTTTCTTAGCAGGATACGCGTTATCAACGCTTGCCTCGCTACGTGTGTTTCTTGAGTCAAGTCAATCTAGTACAACTCAAGAAAGGCAGTTCAAGGCGACAATGAGCAAAGCCCAGAAATTTCACGACTGGTTCAGTAAATATCTAGCGGACTATATATCAGACATGTTCGAGGATGAGAGGCAGTCGTCACTTTTCAAATCCATCACATGTTCTGCTGTACACATTAGGTCTTTCGGCAATGCTGAGAAGGGAACTGCAGAGAGCAAACTTCTTCTAGACATACTTAAAGACGGTGCAACAGGAAAGCGTCTCCTAAATGACTCATCGCGCGAACTCGCCCTCAAACTCCTGTGTGGTGACTTTACCATACCGGACTCAACTTTGGCAGACATTGTTGATTCGGACAAAGCCGCTACCGACCAAGCATCGTTGGTCTGGAAAAGCTGTGAGGCACAAGATCTAAGCAAAACTTACCTTTCCTGGGCAGGGCGCGTTGTTGGTCGATCGTTCGCCGCATCCGGGGGCATCCCGCAGGGTGTACTGAAAGAGACAAACCTTAGTCTATACAGTCATGTTGCGTCCGGATTTGATAGCTCTGAGATGGGGCTACTACATCTTCTTCAAGATCTAACATCCGACCAAAGCTCAACTGTGGCTGGTCTGGCAGAGGTTGCGCTAAGTACAGTCGTCTCACGTGCCGTTGAAGTCGAGGATGAGCCTCTTCTGGTGGCTTGTCAGAAGAGTTTGTCAGAGAGCCTTTTCGCGGCCTCTCAATGGGGGAAGTTCTACTCCCGGCCACTGAAGGAAGTGAGCGGCACAAGACTCGGCGACGAGCAGTCTGTCTGGAATACTAGTATCGCCTCTTCGCAATGGCTTCCCAAATTCAGCATCCTCTTAGCTTCGGCCGTACCGGACTCGATACTTTTGTCTGTCTTGTCGCCTATACTTGTTGAAGTCCCTGGTTTTGCGGAGAAAGCCTTTCCTTTCATCGTCCATATGGTTCTTAGCTTCCAGCTGGGCCATCAGCAGAATGTCAAGAAAAAGATGTCTTCCTCCCTCAGAGAATGGTTGACGGAGGAAAAAGCATCAGCAGTACAGAACTTGAAGCTCTTGATAAATAGTTTCTTGTATCTAAGAACTCAAGAGTACCCAAAAGAATCATCTATAGCAGACCGGATGCAGTGGCTGGACCTCGATTATGCAATGGCCGCAAAGGCCGCTTGTCGATGCGGCATGCATAAGACGGCTCTTTTGTTCGCAGAACTCACCTTTTCCAACACGGCGCAGTCATCGCGGCGATCATCAGCTCACCGAGAACATGACATCAATGACACTCTATTGACCATTTTTGAGAATATTGATGACCCAGATGCTTACTATGGACTTCCTGAAGACGCAAGCTTGTCTACGGTGTTGGCGCGTGTTGAGTATGAAAATGAAGGAGTCAAAAGCTTAGCATTCCGCGGAGCACAATACGACACTCATATTCGACTGCGACGAAAAGACGCTGGAGCTGATGGCCGGGCGCTCGTCAAAGCCCTCGGGACGCTTGGGCTGTCTGGCCTCTCTCACTCAGTTCTCAACACTCAAGAGCTTTCTAGCGCTAATGGACTTTCATTGGATGGCACATTCAACACAGCGAGGCGATTGGAGATGTGGAACCTCCCTGCTCCTGGCAAGAGTGATCACCATGATGTGATACTGTATCAAGCATACCAAAGTATTCAAAATTCAACAGAGCTTCCGGTCGTTCGGCAAGCCGTACATGAGGGGTTCGGTGAGATCATGCGAAGTATTGCCCGACCGAGTTTGAACGCGACTGAACTGAGGCGCCGATTGGCGGCATTGGCCTCTTTGACAGAGCTAGATGATTTGCTGAATGTATCCGAAAAGTCCGAGGTTCCAAATATGCTTAAAAGATTCGAATCTCGTTCTGAGTGGATGCGTAGTGGGCTGTGAGTCGCTCAACGCCTCTCAGAGAACATGAAGTCGAGCCGATACTGACTATTGGTAGTTACGCCGATGTTGGCCACATCCTTTCGTGTCGAGAGACTAGTATCAGCATGTTGTGCCAGCACCTCGACCTTGTTAAAAACGCAACGCTTTCAGCGGATGTACTTCGACAAATGCAGGTTGAGTCGATGATCTTGTCTTCTGGTTTATATCGCCACCATAAAGCCACACAAGAGTGCCTGAACATTGCGACTGTGCTAACGGAACTCATTCAGCCATGCAAGGACCTGAGTCTGCACGTTGATGCAGCTATCGAGATCGAAGTTGCCAACTCTCTGTGGGATCACGGGGAGATGGGAACGTCGATTCGAATGCTACAAGCAATCGACAGGGATTCCTCACTTACAAAACAGAATATCCGTGTCTGTCGATCTGATTTGCTGTCAAAGATCGGGCACAAGGTGTCCCTAGCCCGATTAGAGAGCCCCCATGACATCCAGAAGTCATACCTTGGACCGGCCTTAACGGAGCTGAAACGTGAAAAGAACAGCGAAGCGGGCGCAGTCTATCATCAATTCGCTACTTTTTGTGACGAGCAACTCCAAGATCCAGACGGACTTGAAGACTTGGCTAGATTGAGAAACCTGAGAAAGGCAAAAGATGACGAGGTCAATGATCTGCACGCTCTGATTGACTCAACCAGAGATTCGCAGCTCAAGGCAAGATACGCTCACGTGCTAGCCAAGGAGAAGCAATGGCTTGAACTTGACGAAAAGGAGTTAAAACGGGTGGAGCAGACACGCAGCGAGTTTGTCCACCTGAGTCTAGAAAATTACCTGCTATCACTCATCTCGTCCGAAGATTTTAATAACGACGCCCTGAGATTCACGGCACTGTGGCTCGAGCGGTCCGGTGACGAAGTCACGAACAAGGCGGTCATGAAGAGTTTGTCGCTTGTGCCAACGAGAAAGTTTGCGACACTGATGAACCAGCTCTCATCCCGTTTGCAGAGCCAAGACACCACGTTCCAGAAGCTTTTGTTTGAGCTGGTGTACAACATCTGTGTTGATCATCCGTACCATGGGATGTACCAGATATGGTCAGGAACCAAGGCCAAAGCTCAGCAGAAAGACGAAGTGGCTGTTCAACGTGTCCGGGCTACTGAGAAACTCGCCCAGCGGCTGGCCACGACCAAATCTGTGGCCGATATCTGGCTGGCAATCGACAAGACCAGCAAGTACTATCATGGACTTGCCATGGACAAGAGCTCGAGCAAGTACAAGCTTGGGGCCAAAATTCCTATCAAGGAATCTACTGCGGGCCAGTATTTGTTAAGTTGCCTCACACGGTATCCGATCCCCCCTCCGACACTTCACATCGAGGTTTCCGCCACCGGAGACTACTCCAGGGTGCCTACGATATCGAAATTAGAGCCCACGATGACGATTGCGTCGGGCGTTAGCGCTCCGAAGATTATCACGGCGATAGGAAGCAATGGAGTCAAGTACAGGCAGCTTGTCAAAGGCGGGCACGATGATCTGCGCCAGGATGCCATCATGGAGCAGGTATTTGCTGCGGTATCGTCCGTGTTGAAATTACACAGGAGTACGCAACAGCGCAATCTCGGGATCAGGACCTACAAGGTGTTGCCTCTGACGGCGTCGTCTGGCCTGATCGAATTTGTGCCGAACACGATTCCTTTACACGAGTTTCTTATGCCGGCTCATGAGAGATATCACCCCCGTGATTACAAGGGCTCTCAGTGCCGCAAGGAGATCTTCAATGTGCAAAGCCGGTCCACAGAGACTCGCGTGTCGACATATCGGAAAGTTACCGAGCGCTTTCAACCAGTAATGAGATACTTCTTCATGGAGTACTTTGTGGATCCGGATGAGTGGTATGCTCGTCGGCTGGCGTATACCAGAAGCACAGCTGCGATATCCATGCTCGGACACGTGCTCGGTCTCGGCGACCGCCACGGACACAACATCCTGCTGGATACAAAGACGGGCGAGGCCGTACATATTGATCTGGGGGTCGCATTCGAAGCAGGACGGATCCTCCCGGTACCCGAACTCGTGCCGTTCCGACTCACCCGGGACATTGTAGACGGCATGGGAATCACCAAGACCGAGGGCGTATTCCGGCGCTGCTGCGAATTCACTCTGGACGCGCTGCGCGAAGAGCAATACTCCATCATGATGATCCTGGACGTGTTGCGGTACGATCCATTGTACACGTGGTCGATCTCACCATTACGACTCGCCAAGTTACAAAAAGCCCGTGATGACGAGACCGGCGCAGCACGGGGTCCGGATCCCAGTGAAGCGGCCGAGACGAAAAAGGCCAAAAAGAACAGCAGCAGTCGCACGAATGAGCCGTCCGAGGCGGATCGCGCCCTGGAGGTGGTGCGCAAGAAGCTGTCGAAAACACTAAGTGTGACAGCCACGGTCAACGATCTTATTAACATGGCTACGGATGAACGAAATCTAGCTGTCTTATATTCTGGTAAGAGTCTCGCACGGCTTATTGCATCTTACACACTTCTTTGAACACACTTGCAAGTCTATCGAGCTGGGAACTGACAAGGTTCGTGACAGGATGGGCTGCGTATGCCTGATGCATTAGATATCTCGTCTTCGTTTCTTTCATGATCCTTTCGGCTTTATGTCCCCTGTCCATTCATTATGATTTAAGTTTTCCTGTATGTTTTTAAAACTTGTGGAAGTCAGGCTTGTCATGAAAAGTACACGCAAGTCATTTGACTTGCGGGAGAGGCTCGATTTGTAGATATGTGTTTATTTACAGAGAGAGGATGGGGACGAGATGCGAATTGCCTCTTTTTATGTCAAATCTGTTGCAGGTGTAGGTACCTCCTAGGTTACATAATAAAGAAGCGCGGATTGACCAAGCTGGTCAAGGTTACTCCGTCTCCGTACCTAATGTAAGGAACATTAGGTACGGCAGGTTACTTCTGCGCACCATGAAAAGCTCGCACCATGGCGCGCACGGACCCCCAGAGGCCGAGATCGCGGCCAAAACAGCGAATATGGATCAACGAGGGGTCTCATTGGCTGCAGGCTGCAGCGTTCTCAGCGGCAATGGCACGTTCTTCAAGTGTTGATGAATTTTGCAAAGGGGGGTGTAGAATCTGTTATATGAATCGTTATATACACGTGTAGACTGACTAGGTCAGCGCCGCCCTCTCCGTCCTCACTGCCATCCAAGGTGGTATTGGCCGGTCCTCTGCCTTATCCTCGTGTGATTCGGCGCTGGTATGAAGTCCGCCGGTCCCAATTGAAGGTGTTGTTGCTGATGCGTCGTCGGCGGAGGTTGAAGGGGCTGCCGGGCGAAGTGAGGGTGTTGTTGCCAGAAACGAAGAGGTTTCTGCTCTTGCACCTGCCGTAACTCACGGGCCGCCCTCTCCGCTCGTTCGACCGACTCTACTTGTGACTGGTGCAGCACGCCGGTTAGCTGTTGAAGGCGTGGTTCAACGAGGAGTTTCTCCGTCTGCTGGCGTGCGTACTACTCCTTCTGAGCGGCCTCAAGTTTGGCGTCTGTCAGATTGCCACAGCGTGTATCTTCTTTGTGACACCACTTGCCGCAGAACACATTAGCCCTCCGGCAAGAGCAGTTATTGGTGTTGCACGCAGTCTGGCTCTTGCAGCCGCAAGATACACGGTCTCGAGCGAGCGCTGGCACCGCAGCTTGTGAAGGACCAGGAATAGGACCTTGATCAGAAGGCTGATCGACCGGCTGAGCGGCTCCAACGTCGTTGCGGTCGGTAAGTTCGTTCCTGGTGCTGCCACGCGCCGTGCTGGACGCCTTCGCGTTCGGTTGACGCGCCACTGGCTTCCACGCTTTTGAACGACTGCTGGCTCACGTAGTCGTAGCGCCAGAAAATTTATAAAGTGCTGGCGGTCGACGAACCGATGCACGTCGAAGTCCGTGGTCTTGAGCACGCTGCCGGTCTCCAAGATGCTCATGATCTTGTGGTAGCACGGCAGCCCCATGCACGCAGTGTAGTCGTCGTTACAGACGCAATTGTCGCAGCAGCGATTCTCGGTGTTGTCAGAGGCGGAAGTACAGCCTAGACATCTTGCCAGAGGCCTCGTTCTTCCTCCCATACCACTTCGACCGAGCGACGTCGAAACCAAGCGGCACGGCGAAGTCGTGTAGATAAGACTCAAGTGCTCCGAGCGAGGCGAACGTCTGCTCTTGTGGAAGGGCTGGCTGGCCGAGTGAGCCCTCGTCTTCGCTGTCAGAATCGTCTTCTTCGACCTCTATCTTCTCAATATCCTCCAAATTGACCTCCTTCTGCTGTAGGTCGTAGTCCGATTCAGTGTCATCATCAATGGTGATGGGGTCCGCCGGCGCAGCGTCGTTTTCGATGGTGATAACCTCCGCCTGCCACGGCAACGGTGAGGGCGGTGAGGGCGGTGAGGTCCTTCAGCAGCGCTTCTATGTGCTCTTCGTTGGAATCCATTGTGATGGCGGTGATGACAGCGATGGCGGGTGCGACGGCGGTAAAAATGTTGATGGCGGTGTAGAGGTATGCAGCTTGGCGTGGAAAGGCAAGTTGTAGAGTGACGTGTGCATTGCCGGTATCGGCCTCTGGGGGCCCCCGTGCGCGTCATGGTGTAAGCTTTCCATGGTGGGAGAAGTAAACTGCTTAGGTACGTACCTAGCGTCGAGTCAAATGCCGGTACCCACCTCTGCCTCGGATGGATTGGCTGCCTGCTTCATAGCGTCCCACTTGGATCTCAGCCTTGGCACTTCCAAGTTCCGTGATCTTTCTAATAAGCTTCAGAGCTTCCCATCTCGGCTTTGATTTCGACAAATCGGACGGCTCACCCAACTCTTCACGTTCTTCTCTCGGCATCGCCTCTCGGGCTCTAGATTTCGTGCTACTCCTAGTGGCCATTCACTGTCCCTCGGTTACAGGTAGCTCTTGTCTTTTGGGCCCCATCGTTGCACCATCCATCTCCGCGAAGCCCATCACGCCTATTACCCGTTCTCCCCAACTCTGGAGACAACAAACGCGGGCTCTGCCTTACTCTTTCTTCCGCACCTCGTTTGCGACGCGCAACTCTACCTTTGTTCCATGAGCCAGCAACCAGAGCCGGACCGGTCGTCTCGTCGCCGGCAACGTGCCTCTAACTCGTCAACGTCATCATCAAACTCGGCCAACGCCAGAGCCAAGGCCAGCACCAAACGTCCCCGACACGCCGGCTTGCCCGTTCCCGCTATGGCTACGGCCACGGCGAGGGGAAAGTTGCCCGAGATTATCGACCTTACCGCACGGCGGCCAAGGGCCTCGGTCCCGGCATCGCAATCGGCGTTCCAGCCGCACGCGGGAGCCAAGAAGCTTTTCATTAAAAACCTGCGTCCGCCTGTTGATCGCGAATCACAGATAGAAGAGTACTATGCTCGGACAGAAAAGGGTCTGGAGGAAGCTTTGAGCGCCATTTTCGCCAAACGACGGCCAGCTCTCCCTCTGGAGCGTCTCTATCGCGGCGTAGAAGATGTGTGTCGCAGAGGCAACGCCGCCAGGGTCTATTGCTTGCTCAAGGAAAAAGTAGACACCCATTTGAAAACAACTGTCTTGTCAAGAATCAGATGCAACGACGGGCAATCAGATAATGACGTGCTGAGGTGTGTATGGGAAGAGTGGAAGATTTGGAACGCGCAAGCTATTACGCTACGCTCAGTCTTTAGTTACCTGGACCGGACGTATCTTTTGAGAGAATCTCTGCCGTCCATCAATGACATGACCATTACTTACTTCAAGCGAATGGCGTTTGCACAGCAGCAGTCTCAGAGTCGTCAATCGAGTGTCGGCTCCCCCGGAGAGCAGGTGATTGGTGGTATCTGCGCCATGATTGAGTACGACCGCCGGGGAGGCGACGAAATGGATGCGACCTTGCTGAATGAATCAATTCGCATGCTCTATGTCCTCGGCGTCTATGCCAAACAATTTGACTCTGTCTTTCTGCAGAAGTCAAGAGCGTACTTTGAGGAAGCTGGCGAATGCTGGAGTACTTACTCACTCAAGGACTACATCTCAGCGTGCGAGACCCTGCTTGAAAAGGAGGCGCATCGATGTATCGCGTACAATTTCGACAGTACTACCGAGAAACAGCTGATGGTTTTTGCTCACGACAGGCTTATTAAAAGCTACGCGGAGAAGCTATTAGAATCGGGTAGCCTGTCCAAGCTGTTATCAGAAAAGGACGTCAAGTCAATGAAGGGGCTTTACGATCTGTTACGACTTTCAGGCATACAGAAGCAGCTGAAGGCTCCGTGGACCGAATACATTAAGCAGACCGGAACAGATATCATTTCGAATAAGTCGAAGGGTGACGAGATGGTTCTTCGCCTTCTGGAACTCAGGCGTTCGCTAGATCGCATGATTCGAGATGCATTTGGGAAAGACGAAGATTTCTTATGGGGCATGCGAGAAGCTTTTGCCAAATTCATGAACGATCGGAAAACGGCATCGTGTTGGGATTCAGGAACGTCAAAGATTGGGGAAATGACGGCCAAGTACATTGACATGCTGCTTCGAGGCGGATTGAAGGCATTGCCGACCGAACTCTTGTCAGACGTGCAGGACCGAGCGGCTGCTGAGAAGGGGGGCCAAGCGAGCACCGGCGACGAGGATGCCGAGCTGGATAGACAGCTCGATCAGGGACTGGAGTTGTTCCGGTTTATCGAGGGCAAAGACTCGTTCGAAGCTTTCTATAAAAGAGACCTTGCTCGCCGTCTGTTGATGGGCCGCAGCGCAAGCAAAGACGCGGAGCGCAACATGCTCACCAAGCTCCGAGCCGAGTGTGGCTCCAACTTTACCCACAACCTGGAGCAGATGTTCAAAGACCAGGAGATTGCCAAGGACGAGATGGACGCCTACGGAGCCTGGAGCCGGACGAACGGGGCGAAGCGGCCACAGGCGTCGTCGCGTGTGGACCTGTCTGTCATGGTCCTGTCGGCCTCGGCGTGGCCAAGCTACCCAGACACCAGGGTCAACCTGCCCGACGAAGTGGCGACGGAAGTCGAGAGATTCGACCAGTACTACAAGAGTAAGCACACGGGACGGCTCCTCACATGGAAGCACTCCCTAGCCCACTGCGCCATCAAAGCCAACTTTCCCAAGGGAACGCGTGAACTCCTCGTCTCAGCCTTCCAAGCCGTCATCCTCCTACTCTTCAACCAAACTCCACCCCAACAAGGCGACTTTTATTCCTACAAGCAAATCTCTTCGGCCACGGGCCTCCAAGGCGGCGACCTAGACCGCACGCTGCAATCCCTCGCATGCGGCAAGTACCGCGTGCTCACGAAGCACCCTCGAGGGCGGGACGTCCAGTCCACCGACACCTTTACCTTTAACAAGGCTTTCACGGATCCCAAGTATCGCGTCAAGATCAACCAGATCCAGCTTAAGGAGACGAGGGAGGAGAACAAGGCCACGCATGAGCGCATCGTCAGGGATCGGCGCTTCGAGACCCAGGCGGCTATTGTGCGCATCATGAAGAGCCGCAAGTCGATGGGGCATGCGGAGTTGGTGGCTGAGGTGATTAATCTGACCAAGTCAAGGGGGAGCGTGGAGCCCGTGGCGATCAAGAAGGAGATTGAGAGGTATGCCTTGCTTTTCTTTTTTTTTTCTTTTTTTTCTGTTTTACCTTTTTTTGCTTCTTGCCTTTTGCCGTTTGTTGCATCACAATTCCCTCGCCTCTCTGCTCGTTTCCTTCTTCTTTACTGTTTTGGTTTCGTTGTAGCAACTGTCTTCTCCTTTCTCTCCTCCTAATCCCCACCGATGCCAAGGAAGAGCGATTCTGCTGACACATGGATACGGTCAAATAGCTTGATCGAAAAGGATTATATCGAGAGAGAGGAAAGCTGCTATACGTACCTCGCTTAGCAGGGCTGCCCTCTCATCTGGGCCTTTATGCGCTTCGTAGTGATAGACTGCAATGCGTGCGTGTGGGCATGGTAATGGTAACGCGTGGGCTGGGCGCGTGCGTTACGACTGGGCTTGTGCCACGTTTGCATGATTTAAGGAGCGGGATGTCTTGGGTGGTGAGTGTAGCGTGGCGTTTACGTCATTATGATGATTATGATCAAGATGAGGACGAAGATGGGGGATATGTGATTGTATGTCTGGGGTGGCAGCGCGGCGAATTGACATGTTGTGCCGCAGAATTAATGAATACTGTGCACGGAACTCACGCGATGTCCAGACGATACTATTACTCGCCGATACTCAAGCATATCGACATCCCTGCCGACCTGTCACACTGTTACTTCTGAAGACTGGTGGCCTTTTTCCGACCTTTCTGCACATTGACACACGAGACGTATTCTTCGTGATCTAGGGAGTCATCCACTCCTGTCACTGTAACTAAGTCCCTCAGTCGGGAAACATTTCGGGCCCCAGTTCAAAACATCCCCCTTTACTTTCTCTTTAGAAATTAGAAGCCAGAAGAATGAGGCGTGTAAGCGCCAGTCTCGAACCACCCGAACAGCATGACAGACAAGACGACGCCGGCTGCAGCGCAACAGGAACAGACGGCTTCCTAGATACACGAAGAACCTGTCTCTTACGTGCGTGCACAAGCAGCTACTTTTGTTGAACACGTCTGACATTTTCCAGTATTGCCTCAATAATCTGGACCAGTTCGTTCTGGCTCTGGTCTGTACACCATCCCGCCAACAGATTTCTTTTGTCGTGGCCTGTCCCACCTTCTGAATATGAGCGCACAATAGAGAATCCCCAATGCATCGCCGCAGAAGTATACTGCTTTGCGGGGCGCAACTTGGAAGCATCCCTCGGCTCCAGTAATACCTACCTAGGAGGTACCGAAGTCATCAATACCCTTGGTATCCTCTTCTGCTCCCGGCTCACCAGGGATACTATCGCAACGAGCTGGACAGCGCAAGCGACTCGCGAGGTACCAAGCTTGTTGTCCTGAAATAACGAGACACCGGACACCGGACACCGGACACCGGACAATGAGACATGATGAGATGAATTGAACAATAACCATATTCCGCGTCCTGATCATCACTATGACCAACGCACGTACAGAAAACCGTGTTGTATATAGAATTATAAAACCTCTATTCCAACCCCTATTCTTTCACGACGGGAGTCTTCTTTAGCTTTTTTTTTCTTCTTCAATCCAAACGCCTCGCTCAAAATCCACAATGCTATGCTATGCATGTAACCCCCCTAAAACAAATCTACCATCCACCGCCCCTAAACGAAAAGAAAAAAAACGGAACATTAGCCCTGTGATTCAGTCGCCATGCTACCCAAAGGCCGTGGATCGTCTTCCGAGTAGCCATGCCTCGACTCCCCAGGGCGCTCTTCAAAACTGAACTCATCTGCTAAGTCGTCCGTGCAGGACTCGTCATCATCATCATCCTCCTCATCCCCATCTGGATACGACGATGTATGTCGTCGCACGCCTGGCCACAGCGGGGGAAGCATAGGAGACAACGAGAGTGATTGCTGGCCCGAGAGAGCTTCCTCCCGCCCGGGACCGACTTCAATGCCTATGCCCAAGCCAATATCTTGCTGTTGCTGCAGCTCCCGCCGTCTAACTTGGTCAGAGCCTGCATCGGAGTCATACGTGGTAGAGCATCCGGGTACTTCATCGTCGCCGTCCTCGTCTTCTGCGACATGGCCAGGAATCGTGTCGTGACGAGCTGGCGCGGGGATGTACGTCAAAGGGAGGCTGTCCGTATCGGTAGTCGGGCGTAGCTTCTCGCGCATCCGATCTGCCTGCGTGGCGGCGAACATTTCGAGGCGGGTCTTGATGTCCCAGCGACTGTTGGCGGATACGTCGCGCGTGTCGGGGCCGGCGTTGGCGTCCTGCGCGCCTGTGGTGTCTGTCGTGGCAGTGGGCTGGGGAGCGTCGGGCGAGGGCCGGTTGGACGACGTTTGCATGAGCTCTTGCCAGTGGCGGACACGTGTTGGTGCTGGGGCGTGGGTTGAGGCTTCCACATCAACCGTGCTGTTGGAGGGGCGGCCGATGCTTGTCGTGGTGCGTGGAGGACTGGTGTGGTGTTCGTGCTGCCCGGGCGATGCGCTATCCGTGTGTATGTGGCTCGTTTGTGGCAATTGGGCATCATGGGACCAACCATCTACTGCACTACTGTTGCGTCTCGGTTGAGGCAAGTATGACGAAGATGGGATCGGACGTTGGGGCTGGCGTTGGCGCAGTTGCTGCGAGTGAGATTGTATATGCCGAGCAGCCGCAGACGCAGAAGAAGAGGAAGAGGAAGAAGACAGTGGAGCAGCAGCTGGAGCAGAAGAAGGTGATGGAGGCGACGCAGAGGTTCGCGCCAAAGGTTCCGGTGTGCGCGCAGTCGTTTCCGAGCAAGGCGGATATCGGACAGCGTAGACCGTGCTCGCGGCACTGGGCGTGTCTGGCCGGCTCAAGGCGCCCAGATCGGTCGATGGACGTACCGGCCAAGGGGGTCGGAATAGTCCCGCCATGGAGCGCTGGGAAGGCTCTTCAGTCGTCCCGTTCTGCGCCACGTTTCTGTGATGCCCGCGCTGGCGGCTTGTGAGTCCCGATGCCAGAGGCCAGACGTACGAGTGTGCGTCATCGGCGCGGTCTCCGTGTGACACGACGCTACCCGAAGCATCATTATCGTCGCCTCGGTTCCTGCCGCTGCGGACGTTGCGGGCATTACGAATACGCATGTTGCGCATGTTGCGGCTACTGCGGGTATTGCGATTATTGCGCATGTTTCGGTTGCTGCCGCCGTTGTTACTACCATTGTTGCCGTGCCTTGTGTACCCCCGTTTCCGATCCCAAGGGTAGTCCAAGGCGCTCACCTCGAGCACGGCATCGTCTCCATCGAGGACTTCTCGGCCGAGAATACCACCCTTTTTCTCCTCCCGCTCAAGCGCCTCGATGCGCTCGACCCATTCCCAGACAATGACGCTCGCCGCGGCGGCGCCGACCCAGCGCACATAGTCACCCCAGCCGGCAAACTTGGGCCGTGAGATGTCCAGGATGAAGAAGACGACCGGAACGAGGATCGAGGTCAGCGAAATCATGGCCAGGACACACATATTTCTCATCAACGGGTGGTAAAACGCGTAACGCTTCTTCATAAGCGAGTAGTAAATGACCCATGCTGCGTATAAGACCCCGAGAAGCAGCTGAAACATGTAGCTCAAAGCCGGGATAGGATGGTCAAAACTGCCCGCGGCCGGGTTGAGGCCCGTCGTGCCCGATTCGCCCATCTTGAAGCTGTTGATGGCCGAGAAGATGAGGTCGAGTGTGATGAGACAAAAGGCTACCCATTTGATGATAACTTTTTCTCGATGGCGCGGAAACAAACGAATCAGAGTCTGGGCCTGCGCGAGCCAGAGGAAGAAATTGGACACCAGCCGTGTGACCCGTAGCTCCATGCTGCCCATGACCTCGGACTGCATGCTGGTGGCATTCTGCACTCCGTAGCTGTACTGCAGCGCGGCGAGCTTGAAGGTGTCGTAAGTGGCGATTGTAAGCGAAACAGCCACCGTCAGCGCCGCTACTTTCTGAAGCCAGGGCCGCCCGCCAATGTTCTCGCCGCCCGAGGAGCTGTGAGTGAAGCCGGAGCGGCGCCCGAGATAGACCACGCCGCCATCCAGGAAGGACCTGGGCGTCATGAAGAGCATAATCAGGAGCATGTATGCCGTCACGGTCGTTGCTGCGAGGGCATAGCACACTGGGAAGGTGGAGGCATAGAACGGGTCGCGGTAGTTGGATACCAGCGGCTGGTTTGCCTCATCGTGCGAACTGAGGCTGGAATCGCCATACGTGGTGCTCGTGAGCGCAGCATGGAGTGATTCCGTAGCGGCTGCCGCCGAGGTCTTGGCCAGTGTTGTCGACACAAGCGTCGTGATGAGTGAGGAGGAAGCAGTCCCCGAGGAGACGGAGCTCGTCGACATGGCTGAGGGGACCCCCTTTTCTGACTTGCCCCGACTCGTGCGCGGAGGCTGAGTCGGCGTGAGGCAAATATTCGGTTGCGTGGATCAGAGGAGAAGTGTGCGAGATGTAGGGGGAAAGGCACACATCTGGCTTAGATTAATGAAGCCATCGACGAGAGAGCCAAAGGCAGAAGCCCGGCCGGGTTCGGTGTGAGATTCGTGATGGCGCGGGATATGAATCAAGCCGCAAGTACGCGACAGCTCAGACAGCTGTCGTGCATTCAGCGGAGGATCGTCGAGTGCGAAGAGACGTCACGCGACGGTGAGTTTCGTCGTCGTTGTCGGTCGTCGTTGTCGGTCGTCGTTGTCGGTCGTCGTTGTCGGTCGTCGTTGTCGGTCGTCGTTGTCGGTCGTCGTTCGTCGTTCGTCGAAAGGTCGGTTGTGAAACAAGCGCAGCTGGTGGTCAGTCGTTCTTGCCTCTTGGGCTGCTGAAGAATCGGCAAGTGGGGCCAATCACTGTCATACGGAGTACAGGAGCGCCATCCCGATTCCCGCCGCTTGATTGGGTCCGCTTGCTGTACATTGCGCCCCCAATCATCATGCCAGAAATCTGCGATACCCGTAAATCATTTGACAAAGGCTCAAAGCCAAGCCAAGCCCAGCCAAGCCCAGTCAAGCAAAATGCCGAGGCTGTGCGTTGCGTTGCCTCGCAATCTAATTCTTGCTAATTCTTAGGGCTGGTGTGCGCCGCCATGTGTTCATCTTGTTCATCTCCGTGTCTCGTCCCGAACCTATGTATGATCAGGTACCGTCCGCCGCGTGTACAGTACACAAACTTCCGCGAGTTGCGACGCCAATCCCGTTATGTATAACGGTCTTAAGTTCAATCCTCACTTCAGGTCATGTGATCGTCGAAAACTTTTGTCACTTGGAATTTGCCGGTACTTCTAGCACTGCGCCAACTATGCAGCAGGACCTATGTACCCCTCATCATGCTGCGACGTGATTGGCTGCAATCCCCTGTCGGTGACCTGAAGTGAAGGGTTAAGCGGGTTAAGACCGTTACCTACCTACTCCGTATAATGGGACACGTTTAAGGAGTTCATTTGCAACGGCCGTGGCGCCGAGCTTTTGGACATGCGTTGCGCACATACGCGTTTATGCAGATATTTTCATGCGTACGGAGTATATTGTACGTACATACAAACGCGAATGATGTTCTGACGTCAGGGCTGCGGGCGTTCCACGCTTAGGTGAAGTCAAGCATGTATACATGTGCTGCGTCTTCTTCGTCGCGCGTCTGACCTGGGCAGCCGATAACTCAAAGACACCTTTGCTTTGCTTAGGAAAAGGAACGCAAGATCACCAATGCATTGTGCGCAATGAAACCTGAAACCGTTTCATTTCATGGTACAAGAACACCGAGAAAAATAGAATACGTTATGTAACGCATGTATCGCTTGCAGCCATTCCGATTCATTTTATTTTCCGTTCCGTTGTCATCCCATTATCGTTCCCATTGTTGTTCCGTTCGTTCCGTTTTCCGTTCCTTTCCGGTCCAGGCTGAAGCAATCAGGGCCGGCCTCACTCCCGAGCCCGCCTCCCCTCTGTCTCTCCAATCCTCATCACTCATCATCTCGTTATATGTACTCCTTCTCGATCCTTTTTCAATTCCCAGCATGGACGGCATCACCGCCACGGTATCGCATCTCCAGCACCCATTTGCCATCAAAGTCGATGCCCTTGCGGATCTTTGCCCCTGCTTTCCTCCACACCGCACTCCCGAGACCCATGTCTGCTACAAAGAGCCGCCACTCGTCATCGGCCGCGGTGCCGCTGGAAGCAAGCCTGGGCTCACCATCCGGACGCGGTGCAACGACCTCAAGCAGACCCTTTTTAGGTGCGCCTATGGCAACAACATACCTGGGCTTGACGTACAAGTGTGCTCCATCAATAACGGCAATCTTGCCAGAGGTGGGGTCAATTCCCGTCGGGACGTCTACCGACAAGACGAACGCCTCGTTGCGGTTGGCCCACTCCATTAGTTCGTACACGGTAGCTTGGTCACCGATGCGGAGTTCCTCAAACGAAATTGTCAAGCCGAGCAGGGCATCAATGATGAGGGACGCAGATACTGGTGTGCCCGAGGCGGACGATGCTCGGAAGTGCTGGAAGAAATCGTTCTTGCTGTGCACCTTGCCGCCAAATGCGCGATATAGCTGAATCTGCCTCCTCAGATCCTCCAACAGATCCTTTTCTCGCTCCAGGCCAACAAGACAGACCAGCACTTCAAAGTTCTTGTTTCGCAGATGGCGCGCTGCCGCTAGGGCTCGGATACCGGACTTGTTGTTTCCGGCAAGAACCACGATCGTGGAAGCGCCTGGCGAGGATGAGGAGGCACCATCGCCTGAAGAACCGGCATGTGCCAGCTCAAAGCGTACCTTGATGGCTGGATCCGACGATAGTGCCGTGACTGCAACTTCAGCTATGCCGCGGCCGGCATTTTCCGCCATGAGCGCTTCTGAAAACCCAAGCTCGTTGGCAGCAATATTCTCGAGGTTCAGCATTTGCAGTGTAGATATAGCTTCGAGGCGACGGTTTGATGGAATGAGGTATAGACCCGGTTGGTCAACCCGTTGCTGTAGAATATGGTGTTCATTAGCATCACGAGCTCCCAGCTTCGAGCTGGACGGTCTCGTGCTTGGCTCCAAAATACGCACACAAGAGTTCACACGGGTAATCGGTTGGCTAGTCGCAGCGATGCTCGCCTTTCGAGATTGCGAGCGTCGAGATATGCCAGACTTGCTTTCAGCCCGAGGTTTAAACCCTTGACTACCAGTCATGTCGCGTGCTTCTCGGCCACCCAGCTTCTCGGGCTCATTCACCACGACGTCTGCTTCACTATTCCAGAAATCGGCGCTTTGTCCGCCCAGGGGAGCTGGAGTCTCCAGGACCATTTCCGTGTAATGGAAATTCTTACCACCACTAGTGCCGGGCTTTGATCGACGGTTGTGCGATACCAGGCGTTCTGATTCATCAACCTCGTCCTCCCTTCGCATTTGATCGAAGATAGTTCGCTTGTCGAACTTGGCAAGATTATTCTCGAAATCGAATTCACCCATTTCCTCCGTGACATCTTCGGATGCCCAACCATTATCTGCAGCTCGTTTACTACCATTTCCACGATTCTTGAGAGAATTGAATGGCTGGAAAGATGATGTGCTCTGCAAGATGGGTGTCTGCCGCCAGCCTTTGCCGTGGCCGCTCATATTCGATTCGCTGCCTGCGGATGCCTGCGGTGGCGCGGCGCTTTTTACTTTGGACGTTTTGTGGGCTCTGGTACGGATCTTCTTCTTCCTCTGCGATGGGTTTTCTGTTGCTGTAGATATCTTGTCACCAGATTGGCTCTCTAGGCTTATATTCATGCTCCGAACCATGTCTATAATCTGTTGATCTGGTCCGCCACCACCGAATGTAAGCGGGTGGTTCTCCGAACGTACGGACGGCTCGTGGGACCGAGCGGTGATAGCAGAAGGCGTGTTAGAGCTAGGCTGCCAGCCTACACTCATAATGGCCGGATCAACAAGCGGCTGCACGTGTGTTTGCGGGTGCATTTCTTGTGCTAGAGGCTGAGGATATTTGGGGGCAACGTCCGGGACAGGAGAAGCATATTTCGTTGGCGTCGCTGGCTTTAAGGGTATCTCGAAGAGGTCGGCAATGTTGGCGGCATCAATCTTCATCTGCGCGGCCCTTTCCCGTGTCGCAGCAATGTACACTATAGGACATGGCGTCAGTAACATTAGTCATAGCCGGCCTCATTGAGCCTGCACCGCCAGTCCGAGACGAGCTTAGAAAAAAAAGCGCCATACCATTGTTTAAAGTGAGACTATTCCCTGCTTCAACATCTCCCACAATACCCGTCAGATGACATCCAGAAGGCTCACGCAGCACAACCCTCATGTGCAATCCAATGAATTGGCTGGCCATTGCTGCCCAGGCCTTGTCTTGACAGGCAGAGAATTCTCAGCGGAAAAAAGAATATCATTCGAGCGTGCAGCCCGCCTGCTTTCGCAACTACTTCAAATCGCCTGGTTTATTTTGTGACAGTGGCTCCCGGAACGTTTCGGTCTTGACCCTGAGTCGCTACACCCCGATGACAAAGCTTGTGGTGTTTGTAGTGGCGCGATTGTCGTTGAGCTGCTCGTTCAGAACATACGGGACGACTTGCTTGCTTGCTTGCTCGAGTGGGCGATAAACAAATTCGCACCAGACGCCGGAAACAGGAAGGTAAATAGAGACGCTGTGGAAGCTTTGATGAACTGCGACGGTTCGTTCGGGGCTGCCAGATAGTGTGCGCACAAGAAACACTCTGGAATCGAGAATTGGAGGAGCACGTCGCTGTGGTAGTCGTTGGGGAGCAAGAAGTGCGGTTAATGGTTCTTGACTTCTTATCGATAACCAAATAAGTCCGTCACACACCCGAAGCTCAGGTGCTTTGGGTGGGCGGTGGGTCTATTTCAGCCAATGTACTCCGTAATTTCTTCAAGTCCATGAACACACTCATTCACGTCATTCACAATTGCCGGCCGAGCAGATGGCTCCCTAGCTCAGCTGGAGTAGATTTTAGATCAACTAAATCCCGTTCTATAATTTCACCGTCATGTATGTATGCAAGCTGGAATATCAGATTCCGCTAAAGCACCAGTCCAAAATGAAAAAGTCACTATCCTACGGAATATCACGGCTGGGCTATCCCTTTTGATGATACACCCAGCCCTGCTCGTTGGCCCGGCCAGTCTCTATTCTGTAATGCATCGTGTCCATAGCTACAGGCTGCCATGAGTTCGTCGTTGTCGTCCGTACTAATAATGCACATCATCTCCGGCTAGTGGGCCAACGTCATACCTTTTTGGTGATTTTTTGCCGAGAAAAAATTAGTTGCCGGTTTTGCCTTGGCAGCTTCAACCGAGTATAATCTCCCATAGAAGTCCACTACTTTTGGGTGGGCCATGACTTTGGACTTATCAAATCCTAGCACACGGAGGCCTTGTTGTGTCGTAGCTCGGCTGAGGGCAACGTATGCCTGGCCCTTCTCGAAAACTCTACTCAAGTTGACTGTGACGCGTTCCAATGTCTGGCCCTGAGCCTTGTGGATGGACAGCGCCCAAGCCAGAATCAGGGGTAGTTGGGTACGCTTTGCCTGAATTACACCATCAGGCAATTCCACTTTCCACTCTTCGGGTTGGCAAAGAAGAACCCGCGGCGAGCCTCCTGAGGAGATGAACTGAACTACAGGATACTTGCGAGAGATTGAACCGTTTAGAGCGTTTCGGCTGAATGCTGCCAGCTTCCGTTTGGCTTTCGCCATAGAATCATCCATCGAGTCATTGAACATGTCGGGCCTGCCCATGTCGAACGTGTCCTCATCAGAAAAGGCAATAACTTTCCCCAGAGATCCATTCACGAGCGACTCGTCCAGATTCTTGATGAGCATAACCTGAGCACCAATCTTCAGTTCCAGTGCTTTTGGTGCCATCATGTTCGCTAGAAGCTTGTCGCAAATCCCTGGAAGTCCTGTGTCCATGGCATCATACCGATAAGCCTTTCCTGGAAGGTCTCGAAGTCTCTTCTCATTCGATGCTTCCACTTGCACGCGAGTGGGGTATAACTCGGCTGTGTCAACTCCATCGTTGAAATTTAGAGGCCGTGCCAGAGCTCTGAATGCATTCACGGTAGCCGTACTCAACTGGCCAATGCGCATTTCGTTGAGCATTTTAGCAAAGTTTGGATCTCGCTGACGGAAAACTTGCGTCAGGCCAATAGTGTGATCAATAGATGTGCTCCACGTTGCGGCGTCAAAAGCAAATTTGGCATCCCGCGTATCTCTGTCGGGTACAGGGGGAAGCTGGAAAAAATCGCCTGTGATGATGAGTTGTATGCCCCCCCATGGCCGACCATTGTTGCGGATAGTTCGCCCAATCATGGAAAGCTTGTCGAATAAGTCACCGTCCACCATCGAGATCTCATCAATGATTAAGCACTTTGTTCGGAGCCATCGTGTCTTCGCTTGAGCATTCATACGGACTTTCTTCACCAACACAGAAGCGGCTTCCTTCCCAAGTCCAATTCCTTGATGAAGATTAGTATATGAATTTCTCTGATTATCTTGATGATTTGAGCAAGGAAGGCAAATTAATTATTTTCTTGTTTTTCCTTCTCTGTGGAAAAGGGGGGCAGAGGGGGTGATGATTACCAGAAAAGCTATGAAGAGTCAAACCGCCAATGTTGCAAGCGGCGAGTCCTGTGGAGGCGGTCACGGCAACTCGGTCCGGTTCGCCACGGTGTTTTCGCTTCAGCTCTTGAATGATGGCTCGCATCAACACTGACTTTCCAGTACCAGCAGGTCCGGTGAAAAAAACGCTTTGGCCTTGGTTGACAACCATGTCAAGCACATGCTCTTGCTCCCTACTTAGGGTAATTGGAGCTGCCTTGGCGATTGGTGCCCCAATGTCGAACGGCCTTTCAGTCACTGGATCCATGCTTGGGTCATTGTTTGTGCTGTCTATTGCGCGAGAATTATGTTGAGTCTTGAGGACCTTTCTTTGCTCCTGGATGGCACTAGCAGACACATCCCAAGGTGCTTTTCTTTTCTGTGCCGTTGTACCTGATCCATCCTGTGCGAAGCCTTTCCGCATTGAACCTTCTGCCTCGGGTGATTGTTCTTTTTTAAAACCAGCCGGGAGGACTCTCTTGACTTTTTTCGGGGTTGGGTCATCTATGATTTCAACAGACGCTGTCCGCTTCGATGCAGCGTATGCAGCGCAGACCGTGGGCTGGTTCCGCGGAGGCTGCTTATGTGATACCGGCGAAGACGACCAAGGAATCAGCGTCTCGCCCTGGGATTGCATTGACATGGAAGATGGAGGGGGTTTCTCTCTGGCCAGCGGCACAGGGATGGGTAATGGAGCCTTGAAGTCGAGGTCGAGATCCGAGTCGTCGCTAAAATCTTCTTCGGCAAAGTAGACAGGTTCGAATGTTTTGCTATGAGTTTCATCGATCCCGGTCAAGTCTATTGAGCTTGGTTCAGATTTGAAAGAATCGGAGTTGGCTGAGTACAAGGTTGAAATCTTGGATGGATGCCCTCGATTGGAGGCGGAGGGCGTTCCATCCTCTAGCGATTTTGTGCGGCCCTGTGTGTTCTTCGCTGCAGTAGCAGTGTCAGAAGCAGAATCAGCCATCGAGCTGGTCAATTTCCGTTCCCTGATGAGATCGCGAATATCAGAGGTATGAGAGCTGGGGCTGCTAGAAGGCAGGAACTGCTTCGCCGGGGAATGTTGTTGCGATGGCGCAGCGCTTTTGTACGCTTCATTAGCCTTCTGGAACATGGTCCCAGTCATGTTCCTCGACGCGACGGCGTGAGAAATAGCCAAAGGGAATGTCCTGGCTCTGCTCAAACGACTCAAAAGACTGCATGAGTTCGGCGACCAACGAGCGGAGAGGCTGATGCCGGCCGTCATGGACAGATGCAGGAGGGCGACGGCGCAGCATATACGGAGCGGTTCGAAGCGTGCGTGTCCCGGAACAGAACCAGGTAAGTGACACACAGCCTCTACAATGTTCGGGACGCTGGCGGGTGATGTTCTTGGAAGTCGGGAGACATAGACGGTCTGCGAGTCGCGGAGGAAAAAGAATCTGAGCTGGTGTAGCGTGTGTGTGTGATGCCCGTCGCGCTTGGCGTGGGCACTTGGATGCAGGAGCAAGTCCATTCTACCCCACCTTGTTGTCGCGTCCTGGCCAATTACCAAGCAGCAAGTGAACGCGACTTCTTTCACGATTGCTGTGATGTTCATAACTTCATTCCAACCCTACGTCAGTTGCTTCCCACGTCACAATCACCACCGCACGGATTGGCATTTGAAAGCAGTCTTCATGAGAACTACAGCCCTGGTAATCGCGCTGTGAAGATTGTATTCGGCGTCTCATGACTCATCCGTATCAGAAACCCATTGCATACCCATGAGACATATGACCGTGAGCACGCGCTGCAGCCTGCCTTAAAATTCAGAAAGGCGTTGTTCATTGCAAGCTCACGTCGCTGTATAGATTTATAAAAAGCTCGCGAGATGATAGATCCGTCCGTCAAGGAAGGTATTTCTGTCACTCTCAATGCAGGCCGACACCAAGTCCAAGTCGAACAGCCGAACAGTACACATCATTTACATACTTTTCCGAGAACAGATTAAGTTCAGCTGTGAATCACATTGATTGAGTTCACACTACCGAAAATCGACACACGTTATGCTCTCATCTGCTCAACGAAGAGGCACAGCGGTTTCAATCCATGCAGGAGTTTATTTCGTGTTCCGGTCTACCGACAGTAGTATGAAACTATCGGCGAAAGCGGCGTGAATCTTCATTTTTCAGTCCCCCATTCCTAGTCTCGCTGATACAACTGCGCTTTGGCAGCTGCCCGGCGTACTTCTGGCTCTTGATCTTGTCGTCGCATATGTGCTCCAGAAGGTTGTTGCGGAATCGAGATATGCTGTCTAGCCGAAGTCCATGATCGAAGTAGTCATGACTCTTATTTCTGATGCGAGTCAGAATCGTTGAATATTGAATTTTCCCGCTATGGATGCTCCGGTCCACAGCCGATTTGGCGGTTAGGATTTCGGAACAATTGAGTTGTAGCTAATGATGATACATATTCCCTGGTTATACAGCATTGGTATGTAGTCGGCGAGACGAGGTTTAGACATTTAGCACGTTCCGCCTTGACGTGGCGAATAGCCATGGCCGATCTTCACGAGTGAGCATACCCAGTGTCTTCGAACAGAACGCAAGATGCATCGCAACGTGGGAGCATGACTCCCAGGCAAGCGTGCCTAGGCTAGAAGAATGTTTTTTCTTGAAAAAGAACGAAACACGAAGGCAGTCAGGTTGGCGCATGCTATTGTTGACATAGAGTACAGAGTACCTACCTACCTGGGTAGGTACCTATGTACGGAGTAGAAATCCGTACCTAATGTTGTACATAGGTACCTGGTAGGAGGTGGGGCCCACACGGGAATTTTCTAGCATTGTCTCTTCCTCATGGCTCAGTTTCTCGCTCGGCCTATCCAGCCAGATCAGATTTGGCTAATACATACATAACACAGGCAGGAGCAAGCCGAACAGTGATGAGCAATGATGAGAGTGTGATGTGTAGGAGAAGGAACGTAACGAGTAACGACGCTAACTACGTAGTGGCAAGGGAAAAGGGGCTCGACGCGGTGTCCGGCTTCCCCATCTCTGGCTCCACGTACCCAGGTACAAGGTCCCTCTCGTACAGACAGGTACCCAGATACCTATGTACCTTCCTACTCCGTACAGAAGAACTACATCCACGTTACGGAGACACGTTTCACGTTTGCCCATCCTGGAAAGGAAGGAACACTTGAAAAAAAATTTCCTCCCAGGCAACTTTGCGCCCTCACCCTCTCCTCCTTGCCAACCCAACAGTCATCATCTAATCCATCCCACCTCGACGTCGATCACCTCTGAAGACGGGCACGAGAGCAAAAGCCACAAAGCACACCAGGTGCCCCGCCGCGGTCTTCCCTCTTGTCCAAGTCAAAGCACCTACACGAAGCATCATGTCGGAACCCTTTCCACTGCTCAGCAGCCCCGCCGAGCAACTGCACAGTCTCGAGACGGAAGGGGCGCGACGACGTCGGAAATCCAGCGGCCTGGGAGGCGACATTCGTGCGGGCGATACGGGAGCTCCGGCATGGGCCTCGAGCAAGATGTCGCTGGAGCATCACCAGCAAGATGCTGCGCGCGGCAGCCATGGCCCCAACAACGGCTCTGCCTCGTCCGCTTCCGTGGTTGGCGCGGCCGACGCTCACCCTACTTCGTCCTCATCGTCCAAGAGACTGTCGAAGCGCCGCCGAGCACGAGGGCTCGCTTCACGTGTGCGTCAAACATGCATCAAACACACCTGGGTGCTTCCGCTCGCCGTGCTCGCCGTCTTCTTGACCGGGTACGCTCTCAACCCGACCGAGGCCAATCCTCTCCATAACTTCATCTTCCTCTCCTACCGCCTCCCGCGTGAGGCGCTCGATTTGCCGGTTCAGTATGGCAAGGGACCCTGGGACGTGGCCTTTGTGGCCTTTTATACCGTTGTGCTCTCCTTTACCCGCGAGTTCATCATGCAGGAGATCCTTCGGCCCTGGGCCAAGCGCGCTGGCCTCAAGCGCAACAAGCAGGCTCGCTTCATGGAGCAGGCCTATACAGCCATCTATTTCTTTTTCCTGGGCCCCGCGGGCATGTACGTCATGTCTAAGACACCCGTCTGGTACTTCAACACGCGCGGCATGTACGAGGACTTCCCGCACCGCACCCACGAGGCTGGCGTCAAGTTTTACTACCTCTTCCAGGCAGCCTACTGGGCACAGCAGGCCTTTGTGCTCGTCCTGGGCCTCGAGAAAGCCCGCAAGGACTTCAAGGAGCTCGTCGGCCATCACATCGTCAGCCTGGCTCTCATTGGCCTCAGCTACCGCTTCCACTTCACCTACGTTGGCCTCGCCGTCTACACCACGCACGACATCAGTGACTTCTTCCTAGCTACCTCCAAAGTCCTCAACTACCTCGACCACCCCTTTGTTGGCCCCTATTTCTTTGTCTTTGTCTGCGTATGGATTTACATGCGCCACTACATCAATCTAAGAATCATATGGTCCCTCTTCACCGAATTCCGCACCGTCGGCCCCTTTGAGCTAGACTGGGCTGCCGAGCAGTACAAATGCTATCTCTCGCAGTACATTAGCACTGCATTGCTTTCCTCGCTACAGGCTCTGAACCTCTTTTGGCTGTTCTACATTGTGCGCATCGCGTATCGCTTCATCCGCGATAGCACAGCCGAAGACGATCGCTCCGACGATGAAGACGATGCCGGCGAGGCTGAGTCCGAGCCCCTTGTTGAGAAGAAGCCAATTCCTGCTCTCGAGCTTAACGGCAAAGCTGTCAACGGGTCATCCAACTGAGCCGTGTCGATGGCGACGTTTTTCCTTTCTTTTTTTCTTTTTATACTCCTTTTTTTAATGTCAAGAATATGTATATGCTTCACGTAAACCACATACCTACTTGAACCGCAAAGACACGGGCTCTGGATATCACACCCTACGACGTCAAACTTGAGCCCCAAGCGACAACGACTACGAAATGCAACACTTCCTTTGAGAAGTCAACCTATGTTATGTTTTTTATTCCTGCGCATTGGATCTCACGGCGTTGAAGTCATTTCTCATCGGGACGACTCGCGCCGCCCTCGAAAATTCACCGCATTACCACCAAGCAACCCACACCTCGGTTCCCAATTTACTGGAGTATCATCGCTTATCTTTTCATCTTGCATCATCGTGGGTCTTCGAGAAGGGGAGGGTGCAGGACTTCTTCAGATCAGGCCACCTACCTGGTTTTCAAGCGCCCCAAGAACATTCAGCATTGGGAACTCATCACGGGGTACTTTCTTGGGACGGCGGCTATTCTTCTTTCTGCCGGTGCAAAATATCCCCCCTTTTTTTTCTTTTTTTTTTTTCCTGTCGTGCCGGCGTTTGCACGCACGCAGTGGCAGTATTCATGACTTGTATCTTCTTTTCTCCTGTATTACCATTACTCCGCATATACCTTTCTGTACCGATTTTACGATTCCTTCTTCCAAGATTCATCATGTATTACAATTCGGCACCCTTACATTACGCGGCGTGGGATTTGCCATACTTTGGGCTTGTTTTTGGGGAGAGAGGGGGCTGTTCTGAACTTCTAAAGTTGACACGTTCTCCTCAAGGTAGCATTACCTATCTTTTAGTCATTGTAATGACAGCTTTTATGCATCTTATTTTTTGACCTTCCTGGAGTAGGTACATACGTGGATGGGTTCCCAATGTCCGCTATTGGCCTTATCGTTGCGTGATTTCGGGTTCGCTGTACTCCGTACCCCGTGTAACATTGCATCTATGTAGCAATGACGTGGCTGCTCCTGAAATGGGACAATCAATCAATGGTGAGCACTGAGCAGTCGGCTCGGCTCACCACCCTGTGTGGCGAGGCAGAGGCCACACGGAGCGGAGAGACGGGAAGAAGCACTGCTGCTGTACTTACTATTCATTCCCTCTGGGCAACTCCTTAGTGTGTATCAGTAATGAATGAGTCGCGCAAAAAAGAGGGAAGCGGATTTGCTATATATATTGACAAGTTGAGAGAGTTCAGTAGTAAGTAGGCTGCTCTGTCAAAACGCTCCTGCAGTGAGTGTTCCCTCTCCAATACAATTCCTTCTGTTATTCGACATTTCTTCCTTTTCTCTTCTTTTTTTTTTTCAGAGAGTCGGATTAGACCTGATGTGTACATAAAGGTCTTCTTCCATCTGCAAGCAGCTTCCTCTTTCACTGTGCGCATTACGTCAATCACATGTCAAAGGTTCCAAGTCAATTCCGGCACCTTCCCCGCTGATGACAGGACTGCATGTATATAAAACAGCTACGTGAAGCCAAAAGCCCAACAACAGCCTCAGTTACATGACAGAATGCCAGATCCGCTGTTCAAACTCCAAAGACTGCGCAACACGCTGTTTATTTTTGCTTTTCCCAACCCGTCGCGAGGCGAGAACCTCTCTCTTCCAACCAACTCCAAGTCTTCTCTTTTTCTCTTCCTCTGTATTTCCCGTCACTCGCAATCTCTTCCCATTTGCTCAGGTCTTACCGAGCGGGTGCGGCGGCGGAGGGGGTGGGGGGGTGATTCCATTCCTTATTTTACCCCCCGGCCGTACCCTAGGGGAATGAAGAGACAATCGGTAAAGCCAAGAAAAAAGAACAAAAAAAAAAACGGACAACCGAT
>SRPQ01000420.1:0-20594 GCA_018360075.1 Claviceps cyperi
GGTGGATCGTGTCAGATCTATCAGCAGTTCTTCTCTTGGCCTTTCTCAGTGAGCGGAGGGTCTCTTCTTTGCCCGTCCGAACACCCGTTGGACTTTGTCCGGGTTTCCACCCCTTTTCGACCCCTTTGACCTACCATATTTTCTCCGGATACTTTGTTAATTAGAACGGTGGAATTATCCCAGCCATTTATTTTTCCTGCTTCTCCCATCACACAGACAGTCTGAGAGTCTGAGACAGACCCTTTCCGCAAACTATGCACCGAAATCGAGGGCACTGTCCATATAGGCGTGATTTGATATATGTAGTGTGCTATGTAAACCAACGGTTTCCCTTAAGAAACACTTGCCTTTCCCAATCACGGGCGAATAGAGACGTCTTAGTTGCTGAGATGCTCACGCGTAAGTTGTGAGTCGGGAAGGACTTCTAGTTGCAGCTGAAGTACACATTCTTCGCGACCATGAGCAGGAAACGTGTCCACATTGCACAATTCTAAAACAAAAACACCTCAGTAAAGGAAGATTGAGTCATTCATTCAGATGTTGACGCGACGACCGAGCTCCAGGGTAACTAATCTCGTCGGTGTAGGATCTTGACCATTGCCCACAGGAACCTCGGCTCATTGTGCGGCGCGCAACGTCAGCTCCATTCGATGATGCCACGACCCGTCCAATGTTCCTGACCGCACGTCGAACACTACCACCCTCAATTCGAAAACAAGGGGACTTAACGTATCAATTGCACCGAATCAATACGCCGCGCCTTATCTGTGACAAATAGACGCATTCCAATGCACTCGAGTCTCGACGCTCAGAGCGCGAAATCTTATGCGAAGACACTGCAGCGCCTCAAGCCTCCAAATAGGCGGGAAGAATCGGCAACTCGATTCAGATAACGATTGAAGAAGAGACAAGGACTGAGAAGCTCTGGCCATAGTCATGTCTGGGGCGCGCAAGAAGCAGTCGCAACAACCGAGTGTCGGCTGGATCCTGGGCATGCCGCCAAAGTGGCTGGGCATGTACGATGATTTCGTCACCAAGAATGCTGGCCAGGTTGGCCAGATAGAGAGTGCATTGCGGAGCTTGACATACATTGTTCCCGGTATGTTCTTTTTGTTCTTTCTTCCCTTCTCCTTTACTTCCAGACAGATTTGATTGGAAAGGACCCTAGGGCACCATGGTGCACATGGCCAGCCACCAGGAAAGCTAGATGAAGATACAGCAGCTCATTGACAAGATGTATGAAAACAATAGGCCGCTTTCGTGATGCCGAAATCGCATCAGAATCAATACACTCAGGTGTTCAACTACTCTCCCTGTACCATGACACCCTTCTATCGCGCGCCCTCTCACGATTACCCGTCTCGTCTCCGCGAACAGCACATTCTCGCTACACGCGCTTCTGGTCACAAAAGAGTACGCTATATAGACGGATCGCCATAGTTCTGCAGATGGTTATCTACACGGAGCTGCTGTGTGAGATGACGGCCAAGCGCAAGCGCGGGGAGAAGTCGCGGTGGAAACTCATTGTCCTCATCGAGGCCATCAAGGCTCTTTGCAGACTCCTCCTCCTGCGGGTGACACGATCAAGGTCGTTAGTCACGCCTCCACTGCCGGAGAGAGAGCTCATACCCGAGGATGAGAACGAGGATGCGCTGCCCGATGGTGGGAAGGAAGCGCTGAGGCAGAATGGTGCCGCGGGCCTGGACGCGGACCTGGTGCACATCTCTGCGATGGAAAAATTCAAGCCAGCGTACGAGCAGAAATGGAAGATGCCACGCACAGGAATGAGTCTATCATCGTTGCCGGACCCCAGCGACATAAGCTCCTACCTACTCAGCCGGGTCCTCACGGCAGACGACATCAAGCCCGCCAACAAGCTGCTCAATAAACTTCAGGGCTCCTCACACGCAGCCGAGGTACTGCACATTCTCGCGCCACTGGTTTACGCCGTTTCCCTAGCGAGTAGCAAGAACAAGAGATCGTGGACGCCGTGGCTTGTAGGTATTGCGGTCGAGTACGCGGCCCGGCAGCTGCGAGATCGGAGCTTGAGGATTACGACGCTGGAGAGAGAACAGTGGAACAAGAGGGCGTGGGAGATGGCGTGGTGGGCCATGAGGGGTGCCTTTTACGAGAACATGACCAAGGGGCTCATTGGGGGAGTTAGGGCCCGGATGCCTGGCTTTGTGGCCGGCATCTTGGAGGACTACGAGTATTTGTGGGAGAGTTATCATTTCAGCACGAGCGCGTGAAATGTTGGCCTACGCTGGGCTGGCTGCGATCTCTCTTGCGTGCTCTTTGGTGGCAATCACAAGACGCGTCTGGCTTGGCCCAAAGATGAAAAGGGGTCATGGGGAGCATGGAACGGGAGGGACATATCAGTCATGGCGGAAGGACATTCAAGTGGCCTTCGGGACATTATAAATCAAGGCAATGGGTGCATGTCGAGAGATGTCGTGCGGGCTTTGCGGACCTTGTGGAACTCATACAGAGAGGCTGTAGACGTGTTTCTTGAGACGAATTATATAGGGCAGGTGGGATCTTTGTATGATTCTTTCGTCGGCAATATATTTCGCAAAGCTGAGGTATAATCATCGTTTTTGGCTGCTGGTTTACTTCGACGTCCAGTAAGCAGGTGTCTACGTACGAGACATGGGAGTTAACCATGTAAAAGTAAGTTATATAAGTGACAGGCAGTAAGTAAGGAACCCGCGATGAACGGACGACAATATCGATCTCAAATCGCCATCCGTGACCTGATGACAAGGGTTTTCCCTCCGAAAGGAGCGTGCGCCCTAGGTAGGATCGTGACATCTGATAAGGATGAGAGCAGCAGTAGGTACTCCGTAAGATGAGTAGATTGGTGAGATTGGCTATCAATATTCATCTGCCAAGTGACGCAGCATGTGGACAATGGTTCACTTTTTGTTAACGTGGGTAGGTATGAATCGCTGCCAGATTTAAGGCATACATACTGCCTGCCAATGGCTTCCTTGCTACATATGTACATACCTAGTACCTATGATTACGGAGGCCATCTGTTTGTGTAAAAGGCAATTGTTCTGTCCAGTTTGCAATGAGAATATGTTGCATAATGCAGCTATCGTTTAATATATCATGATTCATGAACTCTGAGTACGTTCATTTCTACATTGACAGATGCGTAGCCCGATTTGGCATAGAGGCTGATGATGTGTTAATTGTGCGTTGGGTGCATTGGCGAACTATGTACATATGTACCTACACACATGCCTAGGCACATGTACTCGGTAAACCACTCCTTTAAAAAAGGGTCCGGACAATCTTTTCCCACTGACTTTCGTACGGAGCACGCCCTCCCAACAGGCATAGCCCCAGGCCCCAAGTCTATTATTAACATGGTGGTCTCGTTTCCAAACTTACTTTTTCGCTGCTGTTGTGGTTGTGGTTGTGGAAAAGGTGAGGAAAGGGACATGGGTTGGGGGCTGGGGTGTGGGCAGGGGCAAGGGGGAAAAGGGCTGGGGAGTATGTGTGGGTGTGATGGAAGCGCGAGATCTGCACAGCCACGGTTGTTGCCCGCTCCGGATTGGAAATAAAATCAGGCACAAGTTACAAGGCAGAAGAGTGGGAAGAGTGGGAAGCTGGACTTCGGGCAGGTTGAGTTTAGGCGAGGCGACCTGGTTACTAGTACATACATACGATAGAGAGACCGAGGGTGAATGCATCACACCATGTTTGATGCACGGTGCGGGCAAACAGGCACAGAACTCCCACTTGTGGATGGATTGCATCATGCCGCCAGGGAACTATGAAACCCAGCGCGCCGCAAAGGAAACAAAAGAGAAGAAGGGAATAGTTACTCCAAAGACAGCAAAAGAAAAGAAAAAGAAGAAAAACAAGACCATCTCACCCCTGCATCCGCACCCGCGGATCCGCTGCAGTGTGCAACTTACAGTAACCAGCCCCGACCCCAACTCAACGCTGTTCGCGTCCCCAAACAGGCCATACTCACCCAAAATGCCCAGATGGGATATCGCTCCAGCCATTCACCAACCTCCTGTGCAGTGCCTACTGTATCCGTATGTACATATGTACCATACTACAGAGTACAGAGTACAGAGTACAGAGTACAGAGTACAGAGTACAGAGTACAGAGTACAGAGTACAGAGTACAGAGTACACAAAACCACATGTCCAGCAGCCAAGCCATCTAGCCATCCATCTCACCCCATTTACCGCCCTGCCGTGCCCCGTACGTCACCACAAGACACGTCGGCCCAGGGACAAGGGAAAAGCAGAACCATGCACCGAACTCCTTGTATTCGAAAGTCGCTCACTCTCACTTCTGAAATCTCCCTTATTATTGGGATAGGAACCAGGAGAACACCATCAGTGATCACCTATTTCCTGTAGATATAGAGGACCTCCATACAGGCAAGACCAAGGGGGCGCTGGTTGATGTGTATTTGTTTACCTATTTCTTTATTTGCTGCGCTGCGTTGGTTGAAACTTGCGAAAAAGACCGCAGAGGGACAGATCATGCTTTTCATGTCTGCCTTGGCTTGTTGTTGATCTGCACAAAACAACCTGACCTTGTTTGCGTGGATCAACCCAACCACCTCCTTCTCCCCTTGCTTTTTTCTTTCCCTTTTCCTTCCTGCGATTGGTGAATCAATACGTACTCTGTAGTCATTTGGCTTGTGATCAGGAAGAGGCTCCAATTTCTTTGTTGTAACTTGTGCTTCTGCTAGGTAGGCCGTTGCGCGCCTTTTGGGTGCGAAAGAGCCTACTCGTAACTGCCTGAGCATCGCAGCTGCGCACCGAGTGATGGATGTTTCAACGCTTATACTGTGCAGGTCAAGACATGGGTCGGCGAAGAAGCCGCAGCAGCCGGGTTCACCGCTATCCATCACTGTCATCACTGAGCATGATGCAGAAATGGGCCGGGTCGTATTCTGTAGGGTCGAAGGCTCGAAGCCAATGTGCAGAGACGAAGTGGATTACTACTTCGAAAAACTAGGATGTACGGTGTGTATACCTGCTGATGTAGCAAGGAATAGGGAAACTCCCAGAGGACAGCGCGGCAGTTTGGTCTTAAAGGCTGCCCGGTTATGATCGTCAACGGCAGCGACAATCAGACCAAAAGACAGGCACTTACACATACTCCTTTCGTACAGTAATTTGTATTCAGCAAGTGATGCTGTGAACGAAAGAAAGGGGGTAGTAGTTGGTAAATCGGGATTTCTCCGCATTCTGCGTCTGACAGATATGTATGTATGTATGTACCAACCGGAATCCGTAGGTATTGCTGGCGCCGGAAGGCAAGGCCGTGTGCTGTGGGACGACAGACACAGTGCCCGCGCGTAGACATTAGACAACCTTGCAGTTCTACGCGAAACCCCCGCTGGTTACATGAAAAAGAACGGGGGGGTGGACGGGTTCAATGCCAAGACAACATGAACTCAGTCCAAGGTTGACAAGTCGTGTCATGGGGTGGATTGCGCAATGGTGCTTTGAGGGAGCGTTGTAAGTTCTGCCGCCGAAGCAGAGACATCCAATCTTAGAAGCAAAAAAATGAAGAGGTATGTAAAGCTCGTGGCCAGAATACTGTAAGATGTGTATAAATATACATTATGTATATCAGAAACATGTAGTTACGTACTTCGTATGTAGTCTTTCGCATGTATGCATGTGCCAGCTTCTGCGCCGAATCGGCCCGGTGAGCAAGACGACGCGGGAATAATTCTCGTGTATATCCCGTCCACTGTAGGTACATATGTATGTATTCTCTTTGCCAGCAGAATGCCCCATGACAGTTTGGCACACGGCACCTAGAGACTAGACTACATACTATGTACAGAGTAGACGGTGTACGTGTGCGGCGCTGCGGACTAGACGATGAATGTTGTGCTAAGTGACGAAGCGAAAGGCATGATGAACCAGAGGCAAGGGTCGCGGCGACTTATGAAGACAATTCGACGCAATTGGCTGGCTGATAAGGTAGCTCATCAGGAAAAAGTAGCGCACATCAAAACATCGTGTAAACGACAAGATCATGCCACTGTGTTCAACCTGCCAGTATACTCAAATCAATTTAAAGGCGCTCGAGTTCTTAGATACATAGTATACACTCGATCTGTACATCCCCTGTACATCCCCTGTACATCCCAATGAGGTGAGCAGGTACATACCCATTGCAGTCATGCAGCCATTCGTACATACATAGCATGGGCGATTGCACCAACATCTTGGGAAGGTTGAGTGTGTCCGCCTAGAGTTGATTCAAATAGTATAATCTTGTAGAGATAGATATCCCGGTCGCTGATTAGCAACAAGGAATCACAAATTACTTTGCCCCGAGACAACATGCCTATGTATATACATACATGCACCCACTGTACAGAGTATGTGTCCGGCATTCAGATTTCCAGTGACGGCCGAAAGGAACAACTGAGAAGAGTTAGATGCCATGAAATACCCCGAATAGTCTGCTCGCCTATCTAATAGTATCTATTTATGGCTGATGCCTCCGGTGGGAAATTGGAATATGCGGCCAAGACATTTATACGGAACTTCAAACGGCTTGAATCTCGATCTCGACTATGAGCAGCATACACGGCCATCATCGTCATGTCTTGCCTTGTAGGCAAATGAATCTGCACTGTGAAAAAGCTGGTGATGCATGGCAATGTAATGCGATACGATGCTTGCCGCCGTTGTTGAGTCTATCAGTTGTAACGCCGTGAGTGGTCCTTTGTTCAATGCACGCCGAATACAGAGTAAAATGGAACGTGGAATGGGATACTAGAAACAAGGCTGGTGCTATCATTGGGATTTACGTGACGAAATAGACGCTTGCTGAACTCAGGACATCACATATGATATACCTTTTCCTCCGCATTCGATCGGGGATTGTTTCGGGATACGAGAGTACAACAGACCGGGTGTTGATCCAGTTTGTCGATTCTTAACAAGGGTTATCCATGCGCCCGTTCTCGCCAGAGATGCAAGGCTACGTACGTACATACGGAGTACAGTGCGGTCGCCACTTGCATTGTCCGCAGCATTGAGAGTAACTTTGTAACAGGGTTTGTTTGGTTGGTTGGTGAGAACAATGAAGCTGCGACTATCATCTCTTCGTGCTTTGTACGTACGTACATACTCCGTACAGGACAGAGTATCACTTGTACGAATGAAAGGGAAGCCGATTTCCTGCGGGCTCACTTGGGCGACGAGAGGGAACATGCTCATGCGCAAAGGCCCTAAGCTCACTTACATGACATACCTATCCATCATCGTCGGAAACAAGCCTATAGCAGCTGAGATCCTGCCGCGTGGTTCAAAACATACTGAGTAGCTAGTGATAGGGCCATCCCACTCGATCCTTTTGATCCTGATTGAAGCAGATGTCTGAGAACCACGGAGCAGATTTGCAGTTCTATGCACCAGTCGGGATACATAAGTTAGACGGGGGATTGAGCCATTGCCGAGAGTCGTGAGTTAACCATTTTCGCGAAGAGGCTCTGGCTCCGGAAGAAACTTCGGGGAACCTCATCCATCGGACGAGTCAGTCAGGAGAGGGGTCGATAACGTCAAGTGATCGCACGAGTGAGGAACAAGGTGCGTCATGAATCAGCAGTGGCGATTGCTCAATCATGCGGTATGTAGTAGATAATAAGTGACAGTTGACAACTGCCTATTCGCGGCAGTGTGTACACATGTGCTTACCTTGATCTGCGCTCGTCGACAAAGCAGAACTCCAAATCGTATAAAGGCAGCCCAGCAGCAATGACAGCGTCGAAGAGAATTGAAAGACAGACTCACACAATGCATGGCTCGAGGGCAAGAATGTGTGCATTGACGAATCCCAAATGATAGGTCATCCGCTTCAAAAGCTCTGTGAAGCGATATCGTCCATGTGCGTATGTAAATATCGTATAACCTTTGACGTGACGAGGTCACGATGGCGATGGAAGTAAGTGTCCAACCAAGCACTTGGGCTGCGGCGCGGGTAAACATCCGGAGCATTGCCGAAACGGATCGGAGGACCCCAAGCTCTCGTTGGCGGACCCACCCAGCCAGCGTTTAGACCGGGTTGGGGTTTGGTTCTGGCCTGGGGCTAGACCAACGAGAGGATGAGCCTTTCCTGTCATCCATCGCCGTCATCAAACAATCAGGGCAGGGATCAAAATCGTTCATCTCTAGTTAGAGCTTTAGTACAGAGTACATTTTTATGTATGTGCTACTATTTACAGAGACGTTCACAAGTTAGTTAGTCTTAATTGAGCCTCATGCCCGAGCAAAGTGCTTTCTTCATTGGTTGTATTTTGGATCAAGAATCGGCATTGGAGGGGCTGTTTCGAAACAATGGCGCATCGATCGTGGGTGATTTGTGGCTGGCAGTCGAACGAACACGACTCGATCGCTTTGTCACTGCCTCTCCCTCCTGCTCTGGTACTGCTGCGATGGCAGCAAGTATGTACGTATGGTATGCATGGACTCTGCAGAGAGTCATGGTGCGGCTTTGTGTTCTGAAACAAAGTCGGTTTGGGCAAGGGACAAGGCTCTTACAGTATGTACACACTTGCGTAGAAATGCCAGACTCTAGTCGCGAGGTAGATTTCGCATCTTTGTACCCCGTACGTGTGTACATACATACCTATGCACATGACGAGATTCTACTCGAGATTGTTTCGGGGACGCAGACACGCGGCTATGCCATCAAGATCGGTCGCTTCCCCTAATCGAAGCAAGCTCAATTCCTATCTTTGTTCCCATATTTTAGATCCAAATCGTTGGTCCAGGGGGTGGCAGTGCATGAGGGCGAGAGGCATTGTAGAGACGGGGACAGAGCGCAAACAAACAGCCCCATGGCCATTGACTGAAGTGCATTCAGCATGAAGTGATTAGTGTGGTGAAGCGTCACGATTTGCGGCGCGATGGGGCTGGCTAAAGCATGTATGTAGCTTAATAACTTAATGTCGCCTTGCCATGCGTTTGGGATAACATAGAATGATTCTTTCATTCGCGCTGCGCGATATGCCGTAATCGATTGTGGGCGATGAAAACTAATTGATGGATTGCATATGAAGCCAATGAAGCCGGATGAAGCGGGTAGTTGGCTTTTTCAGCGAGAGAAAGCAGGACATTTGTAAGCTGGTTCGCATCAGTTCCAGCTGATAGAGTGAGCATTGGGCTGAGCCGCTGAGGACCATGCCCGTCAGAGAAGATCAAAGTAATTAACGGCGCGATCCCGTGTGCCATCAAGTGCCATCTGTATGTTTACTGTACATACATAAATACTCTTGGGGGCTTCAAATCGAAACCTTGGCATACAGTAAAGCAGAGCAACAAGCGCCTCTGTTTGGGCAAACCCATGCAAAGCATAATTTAGCCAGCCAGCCTGTCGTGGACTGCATGTCAGGTTGTCAGCCAATGCCTCACGGTCGTCTGAGTCTGCCCAACACGGGACGTGAGCCAAGGTTGACAGGTTCAAGGCACAATACTTGCACCAGCTGAGAGCAGCACTTGCTTTCCTTCTTGTGGCGGCGCGGAATGGGGGTCCCCTCCGTCGCAATGCCCGCTGAAGTTGCCCCTGTGAGGCACTGACCGGCCTGCCCTAGGGATGTACTAGCTAAGCGGGCGATTCCGAACTATCACTTTCTGACGAATATGAAAGACTTTGTACGACAATTGGGAAAGCGATCATGCAGTATTTGAGGCGGGGTCTGAAATTGCATATCGAACCTGGGTCGCACAAATTACTTGGCGTCGCGGAGTTTGTCCTACTAAAGTAATCGGTTGCCGAATTCAGTCCAAATGTGCCTGACGATGACCACATTCTAATAATATGGCGTCCAATCGGTGGGCGCCTCGTGGGGAGGTCATGTTGTACAGCGCCTCACAAATGGGCCTGAAAACGACCGCGTTCCCAAAGAGTGTGTTGACTCTTATTAGCCCTCATAAAAATTTTGGGCTTCGCACTGGGAGACAAGCTGTTACCAGTGGCGTAATATATTATCGTAAGCGTCTCGATGAAGGAGCAGCGGCCACGTTGGTCTTGGTTCCTACGCTACGAACGCAACTTGAAATTGACGCCTTTCGCTGCCTGGAAGCCGAATGGCAATAATCTGTGCAACCCATGGGCACCCGTCAGTCGTTGGCAATTTTCCATCGACAGATGACCGGGTATAGTAATTACGATCTATCGCGCTGCCATGTATGATGTGAGTGATTGATTAAACAGGCGCCGAGAAGTTTGAATGAACTGCAGTCGTGCGCCATTCATTGCTCCCCGAGAGCCAAGTCAATGGTATCAACGGTAGGTATTCTTGGTCTCTCAACATATCCCATGATGCGTGGGCAATTGATACGGTGTACATTACTGATCATTTGACATTCCTCGAGGGCGCCTTTGCAATAGCAGGTGTACAGCAATAGCTTCTGGAAGGAAAAACCTGGGCTGCCTGCGCCACAAATTTACACGTCTAGGTATCTGGGTAGTAGGTACACAGGTTCAAGCTGTTGATGAAACATTCGCTTACGTCTACCATCGTCAAAGCGACGCATGAAAGCGCGGCAACACTATCGACCTCACCAGTGGACAATTGCTATATTCTGTGATCGAGAACTCGTTCCGTGGACCGTGGCCGCGTACAAAGAAAGATGTGTTGGGCTGAGCTTCCGCGCGATACTTCCCGTAGCACTCGCCCACTTGCCTGCGGGTCGCGCAGCTCGAGATTTCGCTCATGGGCCATGGCATCCCCCCCTATTGTTATTGCGTACGCCGTAGGAAGTATCTAGGTACTACATACCTCGTACGGTACGGTACCTCCTCTGTACATATACTCGGTACAGAGCTGAGAGGACTGGTCGGGTCGGTAGGGATATCCGATTCCTCACACACCTAGACTGACGGGGGCAGAAAACTCCCCCCACCCCGAATCGAACGAGGGCCTCTGGTGAGCTGATGGCAGTGATGGTTTGTTTGTTTGTTCTTTGCTGCTTCTGGGCCCGGAGCGCCCCACTATTTGTAAAAAAAAAAAACATACGGAGATGTGCTGCGCCAATGAGGAGCCAGAATTGTTATGGTTGATCTTACAAAGGCGGGGGCTGTTTGCTCTGGCCCCCAGGGTTGTTCTCGGTTCTCGGTTCTCGGTTGGGTTCTCTACGAATGTTTTCAGGCTCGCCATTCACCGCGCCTTTGTTGACTGGTATGCCCGTGCTTCAAGGTTGGTGCAGTGTGCACAGGGGCCTTGGGCCCGTGGCTCATCATGACTCTTTGGGCCTTGAAGACATAATAACGGCCTCCAGGCTCCTACGCGTTCGTCTCGTGGGAAGCAGTGTGTGTACATTACTACCCACATACCTACACATGTACGGGCAGAATGACTTGTGGCTGCTGAGGCTAGAGCATCAACAGGCGGCAGCAGTGGTCGTGATATGGAGCGACTTCTCATCAACTTCTTTGTCGTCCTGGCTTGGCCCCCACTACCCCGGTCACTTGGCTCTTTCAACTTCACTCTAGCTCTCCCAAGCTTTCAAGCCATACGAGCATTCGAGCATTCACGCATCCAAGCATCATAATCCAAGCATGTTGCGGTCGTCTTTGTCCCACACCAGCCCCGTGTATTCAATGCTGCTTGGGGCCGGCTTCAGCACATCACGGCAACACAGAACCAAACGCCAGACGCTGGGGCCTTCCCCCTGACTCTTGGGTAATTTCCCTGCCCGTCCGTGTCCTCCTTGCCTTGGTGAGTCGGGTGGTGCACTGCAGACAGTGCACACTGAGAGCTAGTATTATGTACCTATGTACTTCTCTCTGAGCATGATCCTTCTGGCCGGCAGCCGCCCAATCGATTCCCATTACCAGCCCCATGCCACGCAATCGCAAGGACGGGGACCTGAATTGTAGTTGACGAGGCGTGCTCTGGAGTCTGCGTGTCTACAGTGGCCTGTAGCTAGACCTTTATCATGCAACGGTATGTCGTATGCTCATCAAGGCAGCGCGCTTGCCAACGTCTTATTGTTTGGACACGCGTCGGGCCTTTCAACGGCACACAATGTGCTCGGGCTGCCTGCACGTTACGCAATCAGATAGATTCCCTGGGAACACCAGACTTACCTGTATTATCCTGTGAATCAGCACCGGCCGGTTGTGAGATTTGCGAGTCTGTATTCGGTTGCGACTTGCGAGAACTTGGTCTGCTCAGTGCTGCGCTCTTAATAATAAAGTTACTTGCTTCTTTTTTCTTTGTGCCTGAAATTTGGGGCCGCCACTGCGGATCGTCGAGTCTTACAAGGTCGGCGAGCAGCGCGAGTCGGGTGTTTGACTAGACGTACCCCCTTCACCCCCCTAGTGCGGAGTGCTATTATTATTCACACGCGCGGCAGCCAAAGTCGTTGATAGGTAACAGGTACCCGGCACAGAGTCTGCTCGACAAGAGGGTCCTTTTTCTTGTGCTCCCGTACCTCTCCGTAACCCTTGACCTCACTCGTTCAACACGACAGGATTGTACCTTGTTGTGTGCTCGAGTGGATGGTGAAATTAGGACTTGGCTTTTAACTCATCCCCTCCTCGCCTCCCCTTTCTGCTTTTTACCCTCGACTTCCCACTATAGCAAGGCACACCACAGCGACTAACGACCATCGCGCCGATTGACGTCCCGTCTACAAGTCCACAACGCTCGTCGTTGTCGTAGAGGTGCTTCGTCACCTTGCTCCGTCATCGTCGGCCACCCTCGATGTGAGAGTGCCATAATGGATCAGAGTCAAAATCACCAGCGTCAACCGATAGTCTCGGTGCCATCCACGGCAGCCTCCCCCTCGACCGATGCCTCACCGCAGGATGTCTTGACCGAAGCTCGCAAGCACCTGCAACACATGATTGACTCTGGTATCTCGAGGGAACAACTCCATCAATGGGTCGACGATAGCCTGTCGCTACAGCTTACTTTATCATCAAATCCAACACTCGCTTCGTCACACACGCAGACACTCCTTTCTCAACATGCACCGTTGCCGCCGCTACCGCCGCTGCCACCGCCGCCTCAATGTCCTCCCCCTCCGCCGCCATCCGCCCTCGCTTCCAATCATTCCCTATCCTCTGCGACCGTATCATCGACCTCGCGATCCTCAACCGTGAGAGCGCCCTCGACCGAAATGAAGACCGAATCATACTCAGACGACATGCAAGGGAACTGGTCATCGACCACAAACTTTGGCACGACTTCAAATGGCATGATGGGAGGCATGGACAATCATCACGTCCCTATGGATCATCCCATGTTCTTACCACCATCCGCCGCATTTGCGCATCGGCCCAGGATCTCGATTTCTTCCGTTAGTTCCGGCTCATCTGGCCACGCATCGATATGGTCGACAAACTCCGCTCAATCGACGTACTCGTACCAGTCTGCGGCCTCGGCACGATCAATGGCCCCTCTTCCCATGGTCCCACAAGGAGGTCAGAGTATGGGATTGATGAACGGCACTCATGTGGGATCAACTGTTTCGAATGCCAACCGACAAAACATATATTGGTGTACATCCTGCGAGACGAGCTTCAAGCGCAAGTATGACTGGAAGCGACACGAGGATGAGTTTCATGAGCGATGGAGAAAATACCCTTGCCCAGAACCGGGCTGCAATCGCAGCTTCTGGGGCTCAAACTCCTTCAATCAACACCACAAACAGTGTCATGGCTGCAAGACGTGCCCTCACGCGGAAAAGGTCGTCAAATATCTTCGAAAACGCAAGTACTGGGCCTGTGGATTCTGTTCTGCCCTGCATCCCGCCCGCGAGCGTCACGTCGAACATGTTGCACGGCATTTCGAGTCTGGGTTGACCAAGGCTGAGTGGATGCACTCTAGGGTGATTTATGGTCTTTTGCATCAGCCTCACGTACACGAAGCGTGGGAGAATCTCGTTCGAGGCAAACAGTCCGAGCACTCGAGCAGGCGGCCACAGTTCAGTTGGCATCCAAACAAGACTGGACGAGCGCAAGGCTTTCTCGAGCACGAAGCTCCTGGGCAACTCCAAGATCATCTTGAATTCTTTCTAGAACAGGAAGAAGACGCTCACAGGGTCGCCAAGATGGCGTATGAGTTGGCCGATATCATCATAACCCCTGACGCAACTGTCCAGTCGCAAGCTCAATCACGGCCGCAATTCGTGAATACTCCTGGATCTATGGCACCTCCCCAACACACCTCGTTCGCATCTCTCTCCCCCCAGACGCACCAACAAGCTTCTATGCTGCCGCCTACTAGCCCAGACAATCAGAATGCATTTATTCAGTCTTTTCGTGGGCCGCTCTTTCTTCCCTCGCAAGCATTCTCTGCACAGAGTGGACCGTCACCCGAATCCTCGTCACAGTCTCCGATGACCGCCTCGCAATCGCCGCACGCAGCCGCGAGCTCGCCAATGGCAATGGACAAGCTTGATTTGCAGCATTCTACATCCAACGCTGGCCATTCTATTGCGGACTCTCTGATGGACTACGATTTAGCCACGAATGAGGCATTCCGAGACTGGCCCAGCTTGATGGGCAGCCTGACAAATAACTCCGAGTCGCCATCGCAGAGCAACAACAGCCAACAGCAAACTGGGTGGGGGCTGATGTTCCAGTACTCTTACGACCCCAGGGTCACACCAGCATGAAAACAATGCTCATTCTCGCCATATTGCTTTGATATTTCCTTTTCCTTTTATTTTGCTTTGTCTTCATACATATCGCCGACTTACCTACAATGGCCAGTCGCTTCCAGCCACACCGCCTCTATCTCCTTCCAGTCCTTTTCGTTTTATTCAATACATCGTCTTGTCAACGTATCATAATACAATTCACCAGCATGTTCAGACCGGAAGCTGGGACAGCTCCAAACTTCAGATGCTAGTCTGAAATCGTTCAGTTCTTCCATGTCGCTCACTGTCTTCTATCTATTTACTCGTTCTACGCGAAAACTTTTCTCCTTTCTTGAAGGATATAATGATTAATACCCCTCAAAGCAGCCTACCCTAACTGCCAGCAGCGTCAGTACTTGGGACACTCTCCTTTAGTTGGCGCTACCAATTTCATATGTTGAAGCGATATAACTGCCGGTAATCAGAGGACAACCACGGTTCAAAACAACATTCAGTGCGAAAAAAAGGACTGAAGTCAAGAAGAATGGCGGGCGGGGTCACAAGAGCGAAGCGCTTTCCACTTTCTTTCGGTCTCGTCACATCTTTTTATCCTGGGCTACGTTCCTCTACTGAGCTGAAAACCATCAATTTGTCTCTCATTTGCTTTCCTTTTCTTTGCTTTCCGGATTCTGGGCTACCAATTTTTTTCTTCTTCTTCGTGGCGTTTACTAGATGGGCGTATCTCTAGTCGTTTGAGGCAGTCAATGGGAAGGTTTGGAAGTTGGAACGGTCCTCGGGCGTATTTTAAAGGAAATCCCTGAGATGGATATCTCGTACATAGAGGTGTATGCTACATGGCATACGTACGTTCACACTCGAGAGCCAAGTATATGTTGGCTAGTATACTCATGTTCATCAATGTACTCTTCTGTAGGATATATTGAAGATGCCTTTCTTATTTAGAGTGGAACTTGGTGCGTCTAAGACACCTAAGCCTGGTTAGCTCTATTCGATACTTGTCGTTGGCATCCCCTTACTAGAGAGAGGAGGTTATGTCGAAGATAGAGTGAAGCTCGCAGCTTTTTGGTGGATAATCATGCACCTGAGGAGACTGCATTAGCGGCATTCAACGCACTGTGCGGCGTGCCGTCCTGGGCACATGTAAATGGCAGAAGTATTTTTGGGACTACATGCGAGGGACGAGTATTTGACAGACGAGTATTAATCTACTGTCTGCTGTTTAATAGTCTGAATACTCAATATGCAAAGAGCATGGTACGTACTTCCAGTTGCCAGGAACTGCATAGGTACTCACAGCACTACCTAGGTACCTTGTGTGTATCAGGACGGCCTGGGTTGCAAGTTGCAACTTGCAGTGTAACTATCTCGCATCTTGTCTGCCAGCCGCTTGGCACTTCTTGGGTTATTTGACGAGTGCCCGCCAACTGCCGAATTAACGTTTGTCTTGGGTAGGTAGGTAATTCACGAGGCTAGACGGGGTGCAGCCCGGGAACAAGTAACAACTCTTCTTTATATTGGAAAGCCTCTAAAAGGGCCCTATCTCTGGCGCCATGTCTGCCTATGCCGACTTCTTCAGTAGCCACACACCATCTTTTGGTCACTGGCTTGAACTGAGTGAGATACCGCTCGCAGGGGAATTGACAGCCGTGCATCCTCCAAAACTCCCGTTGAATGAGTTTGACGAAAGACATCAGCTCAAAGACCAATATTTGGAAACTCAATATCGCCTCCACCGATATGAAGCGACAGAACCTCTGCGTCGCGCCATTCAGGAATACCGCACCAAATTCTCGTACGGGAATCTAGACATAGAGCTAGGTTTGGCGAATATCTACAAAAACGTACCTACTAACTGTCTGATTCAATATTGTTACAAATCCGCATGTGCGATTTCTGATTACGCGTCTAGGTGTTCGTAACTGGTCACGCCTTTGGCAATGACGGAGCCACTCAACGTCTTCGCATCTGTAAACCCCCGAATCAGCTCTTCATAGTCGATGAAACCCAGGAGGGTGAAAAGGTTGACGAGATCGAATACCTAACGCCGGGAACACTACTAGCAGTATCGACAGACCACTTCAGAAGTACTTGTTCTGTTGCAGTCGTGGCCGAGAATGATGGCCTACAGATGAACACGCCCTATATCGATGTCTTCTAGGCGAAGCCAGACGATATGGTCACAGATCCCACTTCTGAGTTACTCTTGCTTGAGCCAAGGTCCGGTTATTTCGAGTCGCTGAAACCAGTGATGGTAGGACTACAGACTTTGTCGCGACATTAGTATGTTCAGCTCTTCAGTACCATATCCCTTGTGAGATAATGCCTGATTGCTGATTTGGCTAAAACAAAGCTCAAACTGTCTACTGCATTCGTATCTGTTTGAGACCAAGCCCGAATCAGTGGCCGTTCCCCTATACCTCCGACAGAGTAAGCCAGGGAAGCTCTCGATGCCACGTATTGTCAGAAGACTCGACAAGTCCCAGCTTCTCGCGTTCAACAAAGCGACATCAGAAGAAGTCGCACTCATCCAAGGACCCCCTGGCACGGGAAAAACTTTTACTTCAAACGTCATCCTTCAAAGCCTCGTCGACACATTCGGCATGCCGGACTTGCCAGATAGTCCTATAATCGTTGTCGCACAGACAAATCATGCAGTTGATCAGCTTCTGAAGAAGTATATTGATGATAGAGGGTCCGACACCGTAGTCAGACTTGGTCGACGTGGCAGCGATGAACTGAAAGAATTCTTCTTGGGTGAGCGCATGTATAATTCGAAGAATGCTCGAGGACAGTCCACCAAGCAGTTTACGACAAAACTCAAGAGTATTGTAAAATGCCTAGAAAACGCTGGCAATCAAGCTATTGAGGTCGTGGATGCTGAGACTCTCAAGAACTTTGGTGTTCTCAGTGCCGCTCAGTATGATTCGCTAATAGATGACGACGAATGGGAGTCGTCGAGAACTCAAGTACAAGATAAACACGACAATCCTCTTTCGAGATGGCTCGGTGACACCGGCCTGACACCTGCTCGCCATCAAGAAAAGGTACAAGAGGAAGGCCACATCAAGGACCGGAGATGGCGAGGCGCACAAATTTCCTTTGTGCCTTTAGAAGATTCTGCGGCAGCTTTCCCTAACGAAGGTTATGCAAGACACCTGCTTGAACGATCCACAAACCTATACGATATAAGGCCAGAGAAGAGACTTTATGTCTATAAATACTTGCTCACTCAGCTTCGTGATATCCGAAACCCACGATTGGGTCTGGTCGAGCTTTTGGCGTCATACACCGAGAACTGCAAAGCCATGAAGGAGGTCAAGGACATGAACCGCGCTCAATTCATCCTGAAGGCCGGTTTCAAGGTCGTGGCATGTACAGCAACGGGGCTCCTGAAACATAAAAGAATCATTGCCCAGTTGCGACCACGGGTTCTCCTGATGGAAGAAGCTGCCGAAATACGGGAAGCTAACACGATAGCCGCATGTCTGTGCTTTCCGACTCTGGAGCACCTGATTATGCTGGGAGACCATCAGCAGTTACAGCCTCACGCCAACTTGCATGAGCTGTCCTTAGATCCATATCGCATCAACATCTCCATGTTCGAGCGGTTAATCAAGATCGGATTGCCCCATGGGACGCTGCTAGAACAGAAACGCATGATCCCGCCGCTGCGCAAAATCATTGAGGTCTTCTACCCAAATATAATAGATTCGCCAAGTATCTCGAAGCTTCCCACGTCCGTGCCAGGCGTCCTCCAGCCTCTGTGGTGGTTCCAGCACGATTGGCAGGAAATGCGATCCCGAATAGGCTCTGATTGCACCACGATTGAGAACGTCATGGAGGCGAGGATGATTGTGCTCTTTGTTCAGTATCTAGTGGAGATACAAGGCATTCATCCTGCGCGAATCACGATGCTGACATTCTACAATGGCCAAGCAAGGCTCATTCGGGGCGAGCTGGCTAGGAATGCATGTCTCGCAAGGCGTGCTCCTTCCTCAGAATGGTCTGTCAGAACAGTGGACGGATTCCAAGGAGAGGAAAACGACTTCATACTGCTCTCACTCGTGCGAGGTCCCAACGGAGTACCTGGGTTTCTGGCCTCGGATAATCGCGTCATTGTCGCCCTCAGCCGGGCAAAACTCGGTCTGTACATATTTGGCCACCGAGATGTTTTGCTCCGGACTCCGAAAAGCCGTCAGACGTGGTCCCAAGTGATACATATGATGCAGCATAGCAGCGGTCGAACATTACGCCTATTAGTGGACGGTGAAGAACGACGTGTCGGTCAGCCAGATGATTGGGCATCCATTTTACGGACGAGCAGATTGGCAACGTCTGCAGCTGCACAAAACAGCCTACATCATGCTGAAAATATAATAAGCCCCCCTCATCGAAACCTTATAGGTCAAAGATCCTATGGAACTGACACTCCTTTCGAAACGAGATCTGAACTAGCTAGGGCGCCCGTCAATGCGATGATGACAACGAGTGGAAAACTAGGGGCAGCACTATCGCCACGGCCAGCAAGTCCTCCCTCAACAGTCGTAGGAAAGACAGAGACATTGGCACTGGATTTCGGCACCGATTTGATCTGCCTGACAGATACGATGACGATTCCACTATCATTACAGTTGATGAATCTGCGGGACTTGTCGTTAGACACACCTGCTTTAGCCCTGGAAGCTGCAGACCACGATGAAGCATTGATCCAGTTCTCGGATGATGAAGACGAAAATGGTGGTGGTGGTGTTGGGAATATGTTGAGCCAGGCGCCAATCGATCTTCTCGAGTAAAGAGTTTGTGTTCTGATTTGTTTGGGTTCATGGGGTGCGACACGGAATTTAACGGTTAGAGTTTAATGAATGCCTTGCCTATCTTAGGTACAGTGGCCCCAAGTGAATAACGCGAAAACACCTCCACTTTTCGTCGCGACGAGTCAATTTAGCTTCATCCAAAAACCAGCCCATCATCTTTGAGCAGCCATGTGACATGTCTATGCCACCACGCCCTTTGAAGCCATCAAAAAATATACGACGCCACTCACTAGGAATCGCGTCTATTCTGCCTTGAAAGCAGGCAAATCGGCCAAGCAGGTCGCTGATGACGAGGGAAATCTCCAAAGCCTCGTTTACGGCATCAAAAAACGGTTCACCAAGCAAGATTGGGGGACCTCACCAAAAGGGCGAGGGCCCCCGACCAAGCTAACAAAACACGATTTGCGACGCATCAAGACAAATGTAAACGAAGCACCATTTACCAAGACTAGAGAGCTCAAGGAAAGATGCGCTCCTCATATTTCTATGGAGACTGTTGGACAACACCTTAAGGCAGAGGAATTCGTGTATCGCAGGGCCGCACAACGCCCATATCTCACGGCAGATTATGCCAGTAAAAGGCTTCAATTCGCGCTTGAGCATCGTGACAAGCCGCTTGCGCGGTTTCGTCGCGTTTTATGGACGGATGAATGCGCTATTGCGCGCGGCGATGGACAGACCCAGGACTGGGTTTGGCGCCCCGCCGGTCAGAACTGCACCTTGAACTTGTATAGGTATACGATAACTCACTCCTAACCAAAGGATTTGATTCATTTTAGGCTCAAGCGCAATGCAATTCGAATATGTACAAGCCAGAGTAAAAAAAGACGCGACATAGTCTTATCTTTTGGGGTGGAATCCGCTACGGACATCGGGGTCCTCTCATCGTCCTCCTCACAAGCGCAGTTTATTGTGACCACCTTGAGGAAATCCTCCCAACCATGCTCGATGGTGACACTATCTACATGCATGACAAAGCGCCGATTCACACAGCCAAAATCGTGAAAGAATGCCTCGAGGACCTAGGGGTGACTCATCTGGTATGGCCTCCATACAGCCCCAACCTGAATCCTATTGAAAACCTCTGGCCATGCCTCAAGCAGCAAATTTTCAAACGTGATCCGAACATGGTGCATATGAAGAAGTCCCAGGACGCAT